>VZTF01003813.1:1223705-1426317 GCA_013397755.1 Cnemophilus loriae | reverse complement strand
GCATGTAGAGCTGAAGGAGTGGGGGACAAGGTGGTAAAAGTCAGGGTGGGCGGATGGGGCTGCGGAAGGGGCTGGGGCGAGCCATGACGGGCAGCGCTGAGGGGTCTGGAGAGAGGTGTGTGGGGCCTGCCTGCACGAATGGGGTGTTGGGATCTCATTACGCCGTGTGAGGATGGGAGCCAGCATGGTTTCGCAAGGGGCAAATCCTGCCTTACGAATTTGGTGGCCTTCTACGGTGGGGTTTCGTGGTTTGTGGATGAGGTCATACGGGGTCACACCAGGACTGATATAATTTGCCTGAACTAATGGAAAGCATTTGACACTGTCCCACACAAATTCCTTTTCTCTAAACTGGAGAGACGTGGATTTGACAGATGGACCACTGGGTAGATAAGGAACTGGCTGGATGGCCACCCTCAAAGGGTCATGGTCAACAGCTCTGTGTCCAAGTGGAGATGAGTGACAAGTGACATTCTTGAGGGCTCAGGACTGGGACTGAGCCTGTTTAACATCTTTGTTGAGGACGCGGACAATGGGATTGAGTGTATCCTCTGCAAATTTGTGGATGGCACCAAGCTGTGTGGTGCAGTCAACAAGCTGGAGGGAAGGGATGCCATCCAGAGGGACTTTGACACGACAAAAATGGGTGTGTGCAAACCTCATGAAGTTCAACAAGGCCAAGTGTTAGGTGCTGCAGCTGAGTCATGGCAGTCCTAATCACAAGTACAGGATGGGTGGAGAATGGATTGAAAACAGCTTTGAAGAGAAGGACTCAGGGTTATTGGTTGACAAGGAGCTCAACATGAGTCAGCAGTGTGCACTTGCAGCCCAGAAAGCCAAACAAGTTCTGGGCTGCGCCAAAAGAAGTGTGGCCAGTGGGTCAAGGGAGGTGATTCTGCTCTTCCACTCTGCTCTCCTCATATCCCACCTGCAGGGTTGCATCCAGCTCTGGGATCCCCACCATAGGAAGGCTGTGAACCTGTTGGAGAGAGTCCAGAGGAGGTCTGGAGCACCTGTCCTATGAACACAGGCTGAGAGAATTGGGATTGTGTAGCCAGGTGAAGAGAAGGCTTTGGGGAGACCATTAGAGCAGTCTTCCAGTCCTTAAAGGGGGACTACAAGTGAGCTGGAGAAGGAATTTTTACAAGGGCACGTAGTGACAGAACAAGGCAGAATGGCATCAAGCTGAAAGAAGGTAGGTTTAGGTTAGGTTTTAGTAAAAAGGTCTTTACTGTGAGAGTGATGAGGCACTGGCACAGGCTGCCCAGAGAAGTGATGGGTGTTTTTAGTGTTCAAGGCCTGATTGGATGGGACTCAGAGCAACCTGGTTTAGTGGAAGGTGTCCCTACCCATGACAGAGGGGTTGGAACTGGGTGATCCTTAAGGTCCCTTCCAATCCAAACCATTCTGTGATAAAGACACCGGTATGAGGGGAGTACTAAACAACTTGTTGTGGTTCATGTTATTCCTAGAAAGCAGTAAAAGGATTCAAAAAGCAGATAAGCATGAATAGTTTGTGGTGACTGGGGGAGCAGATGTTGTAAATTTTAGGAATGGTTCTTGTTAGGAGCAGAGGCAAGATGAGTTATGAGTAGGAAGGGGACTTGAGTCAATCCTGAGGCCTACACAATGCACTTCGTTTTACATGGTATGCAGATTTTTAGTTAAAGAAAAACCCAACTGTCTCACTCAACCTGTATTTCTTCTGGCTTTTTATCCTGTTCTAACGAATGTATTGGGCTAATGCTGGTCAAGAGTGCAAATGGTTAAATAAATTCATAGTGATGTTTACTGATGCGGCCTAATATTTTTTCAAGTTGAAAAAATATTAGAAAATGCGTATTTATTAGGACCAAAGCTGTTGCTGTTATATATTAACATGTTTCAAATATGATAGTGCTATCTTCCCTCTATGGCTTGCATGTGAAATCTCTTGTTAAACAAAGGAGCAATATGTTTGTGTGATGAATGGGAAGAAGAGGGCAAAAGGTGGCAAGGTCGTAGTCTTCAAAGTATAGAGAACTGCCTTGGTCAAATTCTTAGTGTGTCAGAAGTGAATCTCACTTTTGAAAAATGGTAGCAGAACACTGTTTGAGCCATCTACCTGTGATGACCTGCATCTATTTGTAGGAATTTCTGGAGACGTGTCACAATGGACTTTGTTGCAGTCTCCTTTTGTCCTGGTGTCTGCTTAATAGGCTGGCATGGGAGGTGACCCTCAACAACAACGTAAAAAAATTTTTGGGAAAGTTAAAATTCCTTTACCGAAACATCATTACCCATTGTACCATAAACTCAGTAAGGATTAGAAAAAATAAAAGGAGCAACATTGATTTTGTTAGCTGTCAATCTTTTTAAAAACCATTTATTAGTCACCTATAAAAATCAGTAATCTGTTTGATCATGGCAGAGCAGATTACACATGACATAATTTTGCTTTTTTTGGTATCATTCCTTTCCTGAACTACCAGGATTCTTTTCCTTGTTCTCTAAAGAACAAGGAAATCTACCTTGGTCTAATAAATGCTGAAAGACAAGAAGAAAGTGGTTAGAGAATAAAAAATGTACTTAAACCACTGAATCTGTTTCCTAAAAGGATGCTCTACAGAGAACTTTCCTCAAGGTAATTTTTTTTTTTTTGTAAGGCAAAAGAGAAAACTGAAATAATGACAGGAAGTTTTGAAACTTTTTTTAATAAATAATAGACAAAGAATCTCTTCTTGCTGCTTATAGAGAAACCATGCCGTTTTTGGGCCAGGACTGGAGATCCCCTGGATGGAGATGGGTTAAAACAGAAGATGGATGGAAAAGATGTGAACCCTTTAGTCCTGCACTTGAAGATGGGAATAATCAGCTGAATGATATCAGCCACACTGTGTAAGTTTAAAAAAAAAAAAGTGATTCTGTACGAATTAATACCAAGTGGGAAGGCAAAGATTGACTTAATTTCCATTCAGATTGCAACTGTTTGTGGTAGGTGATGTCATCTGTATACAAATGCAGTCATGTGTTCTGTTAGTTAGGCAGACAGGAGACCCCTGTGGAGATTGTCTGTTGTTTGTCACTGCTTTGTGAGTGGGTTATTTGAGGCAGCCAGATTCCTTCTTAGGCTATATGTCTTTCAAAATAATAAAACAATAAATACTTAAAAAAAAAAAAAAAAGCTGCCTCCCCCAATGCCTGTCGAGTACTATTTAAAGTTAAAAGTGACACTTGTAAATTGTAACTGGCATATTGAACTGTTACCTGGAAGTGAACGAAGGCTTTCTGCTGAGCAGGTGTTGGGTTAGTTTGTGGCAGACATAAAATGCCTTTGCTCCAAATATACAATCAGTGGTAGCTTAATGCTCATTCTCTAACACAATATATGCCTGTCTGTGCTCCTGTAGGACAGGCGAGAAAGAGATTAGATAAATAAAGTAATACTTGTGGCAAATGCCCACAGACTGGTGTGATAGAAATAGCTTTGTCAAAACAAATTTCTCCACAAAGAAGTAATTCTCAGGGATAGCATTCTTGGTCATAAATTCCAGCATAATGTGCTCGTAATGAGGAAAGGGAACATTCAGTGTTTTGTTGTTAGTCCAGTAAATGATAACTCATCTGATTTAGGGGGAATTTACTGGGAAGCTAGGACTTGCTGTAGTCACACATCTGTGTTTTCTAAATTTGTGAAACAATCCTCAAGGGAGATTTGACCAAGCAGAGAAGCATTATTATTAAGTTTAACCTACTGTTTTCTTCATGCCTTTTATCCTTTTGTGTTCATCTGTCACTGATCTCATTTGAACTTCTTTATCCACACGGTCTGGCCACTGTGGATACAAAACTTTGTCTGGAAGAATGTTCAGTAAACCTCCAACATAAAAGTTGCCTTAAAAACCTTTGAAAAAAAAATCTTCTCTCTTTCATATCTTTAATAATATACTTGACAAATTAAGGGAAATCTAATAAATACTTAGCAACTGTGCAAATTGCTTCAAAAGTAAATATCTTGCAGGTTGCTTAATTAATACTGTTTTACAAGTATGAAAAGAATTATCAGTCTTTGTGAATACCATTTATACTTCTGCTCGTAACTCTGTGTGTGTGTAAATGTATATATATATCTTTTCCCAAAGAGCAAGGTGAGGTATTTTTATTGCTTCTTTGAGCAAAAATACTGGATTGATTTTTTTTTTTTTCTTAGTCTTGGAAGACCCTAGAATTGAACTCCTCTGGCTCCAAAAACTGTGGCTTTATTTTTTTGTTCTTAATTGTGCTTCTGTCTATTCAATTAAAAGTGTATGTTGTCCAAACTCAGACTAGAGAATTCAAGTTGGTACTTCTTGGCATAGTAGCACTACTCTGTAGTAATTTCACTACACTTTTAACTTTGGAGCTATGATTATAACTCGAACTTTTTATATGCCAGTTAAGTTCTGCTGCTAAACAGCAATTAATGTATATTTGCACAACATTATAGAACAATTTAGGGTGGAAATGACCTCTGGATGTCATCTGGTTGAAACACATATTCACAGCAAGGCCAGCTGAGGTTGGGTTGTACAGGGCCTTGTCCAGTTCAGCTTTGTGCTTTCCCAAGAATGGAATTTCTTCTCTGAGCTCCTGTTCTAAGTTCTGTTACTGTCAGTGTTATTTGTTTGTTTGTTGTTGTCCTGTCCCGTACTGTGTCATTTCTCCCTGCCCTTCTCAGTCTAGTAAGAATTTCTCTGATCACAGATTGTGTCCATTACCACTTGACTTCCTACTGCCCACCTCCTCCAGCCTTACAGTCTCACTCCATCTTATTTACAGCCTCATATTAGAAACTGACAGCAATCAGATTTGCCTCCACCACCAGCTCTTAACACTGCACGAGGTCAGTTCTCTTACCCTTGTGCACCATGTGCTCCAGTACCTTGGTGACTCCCCACCAAGGGACCCAACTGGAGTTGTTCCAGTATGACAGTGTTTTCACTGTACTGGGGAGCCCCAAAGCAGACACAGTAGCCCAGATGACTACTCATGCCAAATAAAGATGGATGTTTGCTTCTTTCGATCTGCAGGATACACTTTAGTTAGCTCAAACCGGAGTGCAGTTGGCTTAATACAACACAAGGGCACACTGCTGACCTTTTTTCAGCTGCTTATCCTCAAGACTCCTGGCTCCTCTCCTGCAAAACTGCTTCCTATTCAGTCTGTACCCAGCATACACCCAGGCTTGGGCTTCTTCTATGCCATGAGCAGGGCTTCCCAGCAGTGGTGCAGCAGTGTAAGGTGTGTCGCTGGCTGGTTCTCTACCATCTTATGCTATTTGGAAATAATTATGGTGTATACTGAAGATAACTCAGCTTAGGATGTTTTTTAACATGATGTAGCATTAAAAAAAGGGTGAGACTTGATAAAGTGCTTCCTTGTAGAAGAAACATATAGTAAACAGTACAAAAATACTTATTTGTCTCTTTTTAAGGTGTGCTGTGAATAGGGATGCTGGTGTATGCTAGTCTGGCAGTTTTGGCAGGGTTTTATTCATTTACATCCATTGTAAGAAATAATATTTTTCACCAAAATATTCTGTAGGAATCTCTTCTGAAGTTAGTACTTGAGTATTGTATTTCAGGGAACAGTTATAGTAGTTTATTTCTTTATAAAGAAATAAATTCAAGCTATGTAGTTGATTGAAACCCTCTTTAGTTTTGCTTCTATTCTCTTCTGTGAGAGAAAGTATAGATACAGTTGCTTGCCAAATTTTGTCCTTTGCATACTTTCTCTTCACAAATTACAAAGATCTAATCACAAACCAATTCAGAAATAAACCTTAAAGACACATAAGTTACTTAAATTGGAGAATGTGTTCTTATTAAAATAGAACTTCTAGCTGTGCTTGATTAGTCATCCAGTGCCTTGGTGAATCCAGATGCTGAATTAGTAAAATTGGTGGATCTAATGGTAACCGTGCTTGAACAAATATAACAAATCACTTGTGCAGGCACAGTTTTAATTATTTGGCATAATGCTTGAATAGTTGCACTTTAGATCTTTTTATGGAAACTGAGATAGAAAAAAAATGAGACCATTCATTCTGTAGGTCTTAGTTATTTGCATAAGAGTGCCTTGTGTTCAAGGTGTATAGTAGCTGGAAGTGTGGCTTGGGCTGTGCACATTCAAGCTCTGTGGTGTGAATGCTGGCCACGACTGCTTGTAGATTCAAGGAGAGATAGATACTTCCAGTCCTTGAAGTTTGATGGTGAAGAGAAGCTTGGTGGGGATGGAACTGCCTTACAGAATTGTATGCAAGTGCCTTTTAGTAGCCTGCAGCCTAGGAGTAAAGCTGTCTTATGCATTACTTTTGAGGTAAAAGAAAGAGAATTAGACTAATAAGATTTTCATGATGGTGATATTTATTTATTTGTGTGTTAGGTTCATATTAAATACTTGGGCTGGCATGGTAGGCATTTCAGTCTGCAGTGTCTCTTGTCTAATTCTGTGAGATACAATGTTCACAAGAGCGATTTAGGCACTGGATAGAAATCCTTTGATTTGAATCTATTAATAGATAACATTACAATAAATTTGTCAAATGACAAAATCATTTGGTGCGTGCACTTAGCTCAGGATTTTCCATGGTCAAGCTGTGAGAGTCACTCCTAAATACTTAGTGTGTCTCTGTATATAATTGCATGACGTGAGGGCCACGTGAAAAGAAGCAAGGGGATGAGGAAAAATAGTTGGAGCTCAGATAGCCCTGTCACATCTTCCACAATTTTAAGTGTCATACCCAAGAGGTTATTTAAATACTGCTATGAAATTGCTTTTTTTGGAAAAACTGAAATTGTTACATGATTTATCTAAGATATTATAGTTCTAAGGACACCAGGTACTTTGCTTTTAAAAGCCTTAGAATAATTTTCTGTGAAGTGCGTCATCAAGACAAGAAAGTAAGAATAGCTGTAAATTGGCAGTATTATGTATGTATTTAAATCCTACCAGGTGCACTCAAATGTCACGTGCAGTATTATAATAAAAACATTAAATTAAGGCTTCTGTTACACCATATGGCACGTGCAGTACTTGGTTTGGTTTCTTGTATCTTAGCTTGGTATTTGAGGGGGCAGGGGTTGCTTTTGGAATGGTAGAGCAGCTTTATTACTTGTCAAGCAGCTCTGCAGATTTCTGGAAGGAATGCTAGCAGTCGCTGGGTAACTTTGTGTTTCTATCCCGTTCTTCTGATGTCTGTGAGACCCTTGCTTTCATTCATTACTTTCAGACTAAAGGTTTGTCAAGAAGAGTTGTTTACAGGGGTTGTTTACAGATGGGTAGGGAAAGACTCTCCATGTGAAATGGGGCAGAACATGAGGAAATAAAGCCTCGTATCAGAACATCCTCGGAGGCAACAGTCCAATTTGTGTTTTCTCTAAAGAGACTTCAGGAATTCCAGGAATGCCACAGGCAAATTTGAATGCTATACAAAGGTGTTTGAAATAACCCTTTTCATCTTCACAGTTCCTTATGTTTATGTTTATTGACTTGTTAAGCTGCCTTAGTTATTTATATGATGCTTGAGGAAGTGTATGTTGTGGGGTGGCAGGAGTGGGCTTTAAATCACGTCAGGTATGTTACTGGTCTAAATTAGTTCCTAGGGACACTTCCTCTCCAGGAACAAAAGAAGGAATCTTTACATATTAACCTTCCTCTTCTATGCAGGCCTTCAGGAATGTGGCCTCCCATCCTCTCCCCATTGCTTGCCCTGGGTCAAGGGGAATGAGAGAGTTTCTGTGCTGCCTGGATTATGTTGCAGAGTATCAGGATGTATCTCCCTAGTCTTGTATCTGTTGTTAGGATGATAAAGCTCTGGGAGTTTCGGGCTCAATTTCTGGTTCTGTAGCAACTCTTCAGATTCTGCAATAACTTCTCACATGATGTGGTGATGTAGCCAATATGTTAAAACATAATTAAATTAATGTTAGTGAATTTAGAGATTTCCTATATGATAGCTTTGGGGGGACAAAAACCAAAAGCTGTTGGATTGGAATATTACGTAATCAAATAACTTGTTGGTGTTGATGTTTTGCTTTTGTCAGTTGCTTTGCTTTCGTCTCTTGCTGGTTTCTTCTCTATGAACTCTTGTGCTGTTTGACTAGATGTGATATTTGGCACTGTTGCATAGAACATTTAAGGTGTTGAGTCTTTATCCTTTGCTTTTAAAATATTAAGGACTGAACTAAGGCCATCAGCTTGGATTGAGCACTATCTGAATGCAGAGGTATGTTAGGTTTGAATCCTGAAAAAAAAAAAAGCTAAGATGAAACCAACTTTCTTTTTCTAAATCTTCTCGACTTGCATATCTTTAAGCTGAGCTAGCATTAACTGATTAGAACAACTCAAAAAACCAAAAATTTTTTACAGTGTTGTTTAACTGATGGTTCAAACCTGAAAATTTTAACTCTATAAGCTAGTAGCAATAGACAAAAATAATTTTATTTTTGTCACTTAATGCCCAGATACAGGTTATTATTGAAAAAAAACTTGTGTCCTTCAGTTTACAGTGTTCAGTTGTTTTAATCTGAAGTTCAAACTGGCAGTGATAAAAAGCAATTTAGATTAAAAATGGTAATGAATGTGAGGAGTTTCGTATACAACTTTGTTGCCAAAGAGCAATAATGTAGAAATAAAAACTTCATTAACATGTATCCTTCGTTATTCTTCTTATCTGTGCAAGACTGTGGCCTTCTTATGAAGTATCTTCCTTCTCAGTGCTAGAACAGAGAACACCCATTCTTATCTTTGTTGCTGGTCCTTATAGTTATCTGCAGAAATGGAAAGAAAATTTTATGAAGCTGTATAGATTTCCTGGAGCACAGGCAGTTTTTAAATGTATATAAATTTTAGAAAGGTTAGCTTATTAAAAAAAAATAAGTTGTTAGTCTGTTATATGTATTTTTTTTAATATTCACGCTATATGTACGATATACGTAAGTATTTGGTCTAGCCCTCAGTGTTGGGTTACGTAGGTAACTGTCAGAAGTGACGTAGGTAGAGTGGAGCCTCTCTGGCAGGGACAGACCACTTAGCTAGTGATGCTGTACAAATCGTTGGTAAAACAGTGCCATGACACCTGTAGTATGTGCAGAGTTGTGAATTATTTCTGAAAAGAAAGACTTCCTTTGCCCCAAAGGTGACAGTAGTAAGAGAGATGTCGTTCTTTGCTGGCTTTCTGCCTGTGCAAGGTTGTGCAAGAATTATTCACAGACTTTTTACCTATGTGCAGTTAAGGCTTGGTCCACTTCAAATAATGGATTTTTGTACACCAGAACTTTGCAGTTTTTGTAGTTACAGTAGCTAGTGCTGTCTCCTTAGTAGTCCTTCCTAAAAGCCAGTAATGACTTAAAAGATACCAATTAGAAAGATACTTTTGCATATTTAATCACTTTGACACAAAATTCAACCCCTCTGGGAAGAAAAGAAGACAGCGTCTCTCAAGATACAAGTTGCTATAGACAGTCAGGTAGAGGATCTTAATTAAGATGACTTTTTTTTCAGCTGGTAGACCTTAATGCAGAAAATTGTAAGAGGTATGCATCTTAAATATTTAATTACTACTAGTCTAATTAGATGTTTTTATTTCAGTATCATAACTGGGGATGATGAGAATGAAGAAGTATACAGGACTGAAGACTGTGAGTTTGCAGCCAAGAAAAGAAAAAAAGATCATTTTAGGAATAACACAGATTCACAATGTAAGGCTGGGTATTTTCATTTATTTTAGAAGACTCATGCAGGTTCAGAAAAATGTTATAATAGCCATTATGTTATATTCACCTATAGAGTAGCCTTCCAAATTATGTCTATTTCTGTAATGGCAACAAATTCTGGTGTCAACAGTGATATGTCTTAATTGAAACTGTGGTATTATTTATTTTGTTGGCTTTTTTTCAAAGATCCAAAGCTAATTAATTTAAGACTAGTAATTCCTGAGTGTTGGGTGTCTTCTGATACTAACCATTGTTACGTTTTGTGGACTAGTTTTAGATTAAATTCTTCTGGATGCTTATGGGAGCTTCTGCTTCCCAAAGCAGCTGGTTTATTTCTGCTTAATTCAAATTCTAATTAGTCATACAACTCCAAAATCAGTTCATAAATAAATATATTTTGTCATAATAATCATATCTCTTGATAAAGACTTTATCAGTATTGAATTTCTTGGAGAGAAGTCCCTTTTAAAGAATATTAAAATATGAAAGCCATTTTATCAGTTTTTATTTGTAAAAGATTCCTTGTACTTCGGACTGCAAATGTGTATGATAGCAAGTAACTTATTGAAGCAGAGAATTTGGTAAAAAAAGGTAAGTTGATTAGCAACTTTTTGGCATTTCTAATGCTTTGATCTTGAAATGATCTGTTATTTGTATATCCCCAAAATTGTTGGAGAGATGGTACTGCAGGAAGCCACAGGCTTGTCTGAGTTTCAAGTATTTCAGAAGATTCAAGGGGCTGTACGTCTCGTTTGACAACATGTGAGACTTGTGAAAGCTGAAGGCCTGCCTGGTTGCCTTCATGAGTCTTGTATCCTTGACTTCCTTGCAGTCCTCTGCAGTTTGTTGAACCAAGTCAATGTAGAGCAGGCACCTGTACAGAAGAAAATGGATTAGAGGGGTAGAGTGGTCAAGGAACAAAAATTTTGCCTGTATCTGCTGTACTTTCAAATGCTAAGGAGCCTGCTGTATTGAAAAAAAAATGTCAGGAATTATGTAGGACCACTGTTATGTCAGTGATTGGTCACAGCTGACAAAAGTTGTCATTCATGTGCCAACTCTTGTGGTTTTAAAAGAAATTTATATAACTTTTCTATTTTCATGAAGTCCATAACGTGTGAAAATTTTTAGTTATCTTTTCCAGCCTTTATGAACTTCCTTCATTAAAACTGTTCTGCTATCTTATGCAGCATTTTATTAGAAATTGTATGTTTAGTTCAGTTTCTTTCTAGAAGGCATTAACTAATGTGGAAGCCTAAAATGCTTATATTTTGATTTTATTTTAGGTTTTTATCGTGAAAAGTGGATTTATGTTCATAAAGAAAGCACCAGGGAAGTAAGTCTGCATGGTGTGGGTCAATTCCTACAATCTCTGTGGTTCTTAATTAACAGACAGTATATTGAAAAAAGCATTTTTGCCATGTGGTCTTAGGGGTTATACTTAACTCTCTTCATTGGCAACACTGGGCACCTGCACATGGTGAGGCAAAGGCAGCTGGAAGGTGACTTCGATGTAGGTCTTTGTGGCAGAGAACTTTGTGGGAACTTGCAAGGACAGGCATACAGTTCTCCACTACTTATCCAAGCCTATCTATCTTTCTACTATCTCTCTTTGAACTAAAATTTAAAGTGTTCACAAAACCAGAGAAATATCTCCAAAGAAGTTGCTTGCAGGCAGCCACCTGATATTTAAGAATCTTGGTGGAAATTTGAATGGAAGTAAGTAAAACATCAGTTTCAAACTTTACAAAGAGGATCTTTATTTTCAACAAAGTCCACATGCTTTCAGTTTGGGATATAAACCGTATCATGTAACTGTAAAGGGAACATGAACGCTCTTGGAATGACCTCTTGGAAAGCTAAGAGTTAAAATACAACCATTGTATGTAGAGATTAAACTCTCCTGAGGTTCGAGTTTCATTCCTGTGCTGATTGCCATGGCTATCTGGGATGTGTGGAACTTGAACAGCAGTAAGGAGGTTTTACATCCACATAGTAATGCCAGCCAGAAGAGAGGGAAAGAGGCTGATGACTGTAGTCATGCAGGCAAAAGTAGCTTTGCATTTTAGAGCTGAGAGAGACACTACAGAGCTTTTTACTCATAAAGGGCATGCTACTGAGGAGAGCTTACATAAATGGACATACTGCAAGAATTTGCAGACCTTGTAGACCAGTGACCCAGAGACTGCCATCTACATCTGAAGGGTGCTGTAAAGCCTTTCACCAGATTCACAGCCCTCTTTCTGCTTTATCTGCTAGATGAGGTTACTTGAATTGGTCTGCAAAAGTCTCAAGCATGCTTTTTCCCTTTGTGCCATCTCAAATTAGGGTGAAAAGGAACAGGGGGACAACAGACTGCCACCAGTCATTGTGGTGCTTTGAATGATGAGGTTGTTAAGCTGAGGTTTCAAACTACATCAAGGCCGAAATACAAATAGCTTAAAATCACTCATTGGTGTCCTTCATAACCCATATATATAAAGATTATTTTTTTCCCCTGCTTGTGCAGAAGTTGGTGTACTAGTGATGTATGAGTGTTTGCTTTTGTTTCTTGTCCATTCAGAGAGCGGACAAAATATTTTGGTAACCTTCTAATATTTGACCATTCACCTTTCAGGTTTATTTGGCTGTTTTAATATAAAAAACAAACCAGGGATGGTTAGAATTAAACATCAATCTTTCAAGTAATTCTTTGTATAAATTTAAAAACTTAGAGTAAATGGTTGAAGAAGTAGCAAGGAGTAAGCATACATGAACCAGTAAATTCAGAGCAACAATTTAAGCTATCTAGAGCATAATTTAGAGGCTTTAGTTTTTCTTACAGGTTCTAATTTTACTTGATTTTGAAATAGCAGTCTCACAACTAGAAAACGCTTTTTCCCAAACTGAATACTGGTTTTTAGAGCAAAATGACAAGGTAGGAAGGCCTTGATAAGAAACATGTGAAACACGCTATAGGAGAGCATTGAAATTAAAGAAAACCAAAACAAATGCATGGGTCTAGCTGAAATGAAATTGGAGATGCTTTTTGAATAATTTTGTCATGATGATACACTGGGAAAGGCAGAGCTGTAGTTTCATAGAAATCTGTTTAAGAAAATGTGTCTCATGTTAATGTTTTAAGTATAACCTCATGATAACTGTTTAGACAGAGAACAGTCACAAATATTTAAATGTCAACAAAAGTTTTGTTGACTGTATGTGTTAATTCACTGCTATTAGCTAAGCAAGGTGTGCATATTGTGAAGTGTGCAGTGTGCTTGGGTCTGTGGTCTATCAGCTGAATGAGCAAGCAGTACAATCCTGAATTTGGTCATTAACCAATAGGCAGTAATTATCACCACTCTGCAGTGAATTGTTGACTGTCCCATCCCACTGAGGTACGTGCAGGGTAGGCGTTCACTGGGTCTCAAAAAGAAACATGAATTTGTACTGTGAAATTTGTCACCATCACATAATTTACTAAGCCTGTCTAGGAGTGAGCTTCAAATAATTATTTATCCCCCTCCTTCCCTGGGCTAATAAAGCCATAGTAGCACACTGCTCTGCAAGACTCTCTTTTACCAGTTAGAGTTTTTTTCCTAGCCTCAGTATATTTGGTCCTGGGCTCCAGTGTGGCTTTGTGGCTCTAAATGTATTGAGCTTACGTGATCTCATGTCATTTTGGGCTGCTACTACCACCTTAAGTTGTTCACAACAGCCTCTGAAACTTCCATTTTCACATTAAGATGTGGAGAAGTACCAAAAGAAAATGCAGTTGCTCTTGCTGCGTAGAAAAACACAAAGTGCCTAAGCTTCTAGCACCTGGAAAATAAATTCTACATGTTGAAACCATTTGTTCTTCTGATCCCAGAAGCAACTATCTGCATTCTTACCCTCACATGTGAATCAGATAATTCTCATATTTGTAGGGTCGGACTGCTGTACAAGCAAGCTCTTCCTTGTGCACTGCAAATGGGGACCGTGATAGCTATGAGGGAGTGCCACCATCATGGCACTCTGCAAGAGTGGAGTAGGTTCCCAGGGAAATCAAATACCAGTGATGCCAGATTACACATCTAGTGTGAATTGAAAGGCCTTGCCTATGTACCTGTTAGTTACAAATAATGTGTCTGGTTTCATTTAATTTCTTGTTGAACAAAGAACTCTTCAGTCCAGGGGTATTGTATTTCCAGGGAGCATGGTATCCATTAGCATCAGCTGCATGTCAGAGTGCTTTGCTGAATGTTTTGCTCAATTTTGTCTTTTTTTCCTTCCATTTAAAGTGTGTTTTTTCCTCTTCTCAGAGACATGGCTATTGCACCTTGGGAGAAGCATTTAACCGCTTAGACTTTTCAAGTGCGATTCAGGACATCAGGAGGTTCAATTACGTGGTCAAAGTAAGCTCTTTATTTTATATGCATATTATAAAAATGCATTTGCTGATGTGCCTGTGTGTACAAAAGGAATGTTTTTGCACTGAACAGATGATGATTTGTAATTGTGTAAATATCCTGTTCATTTATAATCCTGTTCATTTATCCTGTGCATTTATAATGCAAGAAGCAACTTTAAACTGAGTAAATTTTCTTGGTGAAAACTCATTATATGGCTGTCTGAAAGCCTATAGCTTGAGGAGGATGGTGATGGCCAGTGTGCTGTGTATTTAGAGGGAAACATTGGTGGTAGTTTCAATTGTTGTTCATCAATCTGGGTAATGAACTCTCTCTAAAGGTAAAATAATTTCTATACAACCAAAAATAGCAAAGTGTTATTAATTTTAAATATACTTTACTATATCTTAAATATGCTTAAAATAACAATTTCCAGAAGAATGCTTGATGTGTAAATATTTTGCTATTTCTGTATCTTCTGGAACTTCTTACCAGTCATGTGATTCATTGCACAGGTTTTTTTTGGTTTTTTTTTTTAATCAAGGACAAGATATCTATGCATTTATTTTTGTTAACATCCCTTACAACTTGAAACTCCAGCCTTAATTACCTCAATGCCTCACTAGCTGCCCACTTGGAAATGCCAGTTCTGTGGAAACAGATCTCTTTCAAGCCCTAGGTTTATTTTATTATCTAACTGAAGGTAGTAAAGTGCTCGTCCCAACTCCAGAGAAGCTCAAAATGTGATTCGTATCAGCACTGGAGTTCAATTCAGTGGTGAGGCTGTTCATGAGTATTGTAATTCTTGGAATGCATCCAGAACTTGAAAAGACACAAATAAAAATTAAATAAACATACCAGGAGAACACCCTTACCGCTAGGCTATAGAGTATTTGGAGAGAAAACACATTCTATCCATCCCTGTGAAGCTGAGCCAATGTATTGTACTTTCAGAAAAACAAGAGATGTGGAAACAAAGAAAAAGGATTTGCTTCCAGGCTAGGGTACTTGGGTGGTTTGTTCTTCTTGCAGGGTTTGGGGTTTTTTTGGTATATATGCATTGTGGTTTAGAACATTACTTCTTAATGCTGTTTTGGGAGCAGAATCAAGAGCCTTGATCTTTCCCAAGTCTTTTCAGCGTTGAACAGTAGGAAGGAAAAAACCCAAAGCACCTCAGAAAGGTGATTTGGTATAAATGGTGTCAACCTTGGGTGCCTCCCTTGAACAGCAAGCAGGTAGAAGGAATGCAGATCTAGAATTTTTCATTTGTTTTAGATGCTGCAATGCCTAAACTGGCTTGCTTGAAACAGTTGATCAAGTCAAATTGCAAAGTCCAATATAAGCATGTTGACCACTTTTTCTTCTGTTCACCAAGGAATATAAAATGCTGGCTTAGTCAGCCAGGCTTAAGATCATTGAGGAAGGAGCACTACTTTAGAATTCAGAAATTTGGCTTTGCGATCCAAACCCTTATTCTGCCAATAGCAGACTGTAAGAAATCTGGGTGAATTTAAAATAGTAGATAGACTTTCAAAATCCTTTAAATGTTTTAGAATTTATTTGGAATTTTTTAAATTTAGAGTTGTTTTACAAATACAAAACTTTAATCATGTCTTTTGCATTGGTTCCCCTGAGGTGGTGGCTGCTTGTTGATAGCAAGGTATAAATCAAGAACACTATGTGTAAAGACCAAACCCTACTCTACCTCTTCCTTGATTCCAGGCCACCAAGATGATTCTCCAACTAACTAAAAATATACCATTCATTATTAAAATTTAATATTGGTGTCTGTCCAGGACCCTTTTAGGATGGGCAGTGAGGAGAGAAGGTAGGATCAGTTAGTTTTTTGTATTTGTTGATGCTGTAGTTTATTGATAACTTTGTAGCTGTAAAATTCTGATATACTGAATTTGATACAGATGGGTTTTGTCTGAATGTCTCCATCTGAGTAAACAGATGATCCATTCAAAGATGCAATCTCTAGTAGACAGCATAAGCCATGGCTCTGCATGTGTCAGTGTGTGGGATCCTTGTACTCTCTGCTACCTTGCTTTTGCTAGAATTGTCTTAATCCTTGCATATTAACTTTCACTGACTGGAAATGGGAATCTTCATTAAAATCAGTCAGGTGGAATTTGTTTCTTGGATTTGATCTTTAGACTGAACAACATAACTAATTTTTTTAAAAAATTAATCAAGAGAAATGTACCTACTTGCTTGAACTGGCAGACTGCCAGAGACCTCTAGGTGTGTTCTAAATTATTAATCAAGCTAATAGGCTTTGAAAAAAAGCCATCAAAGAGATCCTGATACCTATTTATACAGTTTTTGAGACTAGATTGCTTGTATTTAAATACATCAGGACAATTCTTTCTTTCTTTCATGGTACATAACGTTTTGTCAGAGATCGTGTAAAGAAGCCAGAAGGAACATTATTAAATCAGGGACAGAACAGGTGTATTCTTTCTTCCTCCCAAGGGAAATTACTGTTGAGTGAAGTGTCAAATTGGTGTTTTAGAAATGAAGATACAATATAATTTTTGGCAAGCTTAGTCTTTTTCATCCTCTGTGCCAACACTTGATGCTACCGTACACAGGAGCACACTGCAGGTTAGTGGTGGGAACACTGTAGGGAATGCTGTTTTCTGCTCCCTGCTTTCCCTTTCCAGTGTGTTGAGAGCACTTGTTCTGAGCTCATTGTTATAAAGTGCAATTGCAAAGCTCAGTGGCACACCTCTAAACATTGTAATAGCGTCACAACATCAAAGTCTCTCTTAACAAGAGACCATTTGTTGTTGAAGAGCTGATGGTTCTTATCAGCTACAAAAACGAATCTAAAATGTAAAAGCAAATGTGCCAGAATGGAGCAAGGGCTGCCTCTAGTAGCTATAGCCTGGCATTCATGTGCAGCAAGAACTTAAGCTGTTTCGGTTATTTTGCCCTAAACCATTCCCACCGTTCTTGTGACTTTTTTGCTCACAGTGGTTTCAGAGACAGATGTGTGGACAGCTAGGAGATTCTTGCTATAATAGTTAAGGGAAAGTTACTGATATGGTTTGTACACTGCTCATTATTAGATCACTGTGGTTTATTCTACCAGGGACCTGAATGTAGGTGTAATACAGGAATTTTTTTTTTCCCTATTTTAGGCAAAATAGGGTATTTCCTCTCCACGAGTAGAAAGTAGTGCACTAAATCCATCACACTCCAGTTTGACCAGTATGATACTTTCACTCAGAAGCTGTAATTCTGGTAGTTGGTATCAGTTCAGAGTGATGTTCCTGGCCACCAAATCTGTCAGGGACTTCAGGACCCAGCCACATCCGAGTTCACATCTGTGTTTGTGAGCCCCCAGAACAGACTCTCTCTGTTGCTTCACTACAGCTCATAAAGTCTGTATGTCATGTGCTTTGTCAGAGATAAGCACCAGTATTTGTACAGTATTTTGAAAATATACGTCCTTCAGGAATTGTTCATGGGATGCCAGTGGGAATGCTCAAAGCTTTCCATGTATCCTTCTTTGTCTTCTGAACTCTGTAGTTATATTTTCACAAAATGCCAGTGCAGGCTGTTGTAGGTGAGTGTATGCATTAAGTGTGGATTTTAAAACCATCCTTTACTTCTGTAATTCTTCTGACTTCTAATTTTTTGTCATAGCTTTTGCAGTTAATTGCAAAATCCCAGTTAACTTCACTGAGTGGTGCAGCACAGAAGAACTACTTTAACATTTTGGACAAAATTGTGCAGAAGGGTAAGACCTAAGGATTTGTAATCTAACTGTTCAGCTTTAATTGCTGTAACTAAGGTATCAATTGATTTTTTTTTATTAGTTTTATTACCATTTTTACATTGTAAGACATAGCAATAACATATTTAATTAGTGCAAGGTTTCATACTTCCCATCTCACAATTGCAATAAGTTGTTTTCTCTTAGTTATGGAACAATGTCTATTGAAACAGGTTGGTGAAATTAAGTGACATTTAGGTTCTATTCAGAAACTATTGGTAACTGTTTAATTATACTCTACACAAAATGCGAAAGCTTTTAAGTTAATAAAATGTTTGGGTTTAAGTTTACAGGATGTACCGAGACTCAAAATACACGTTTTGATTATTTTAAGAAAAAGACATTACATTTTATTGATTTTTCTTTTTTCTGTTAACCACACTAAATGGAGATGTTATACTGTCTGGTTTAAACTGAAGAAATTTGATTTATAACTACCTGTTTAGCATTAAATTTATTAAATGCATAGCATGAATTTTTGCATCAAATTTGCTTGTGACATTGTTAATTATTGATCTTGCACGAATGGAACAGCACTAATGAATGTCATGGTGAGAATTAGGGCAGCTATTTGTATACAAACTATTGAGTTGTAATTAGTTCATCTAAAAAAAGTGTTGATTAGCTTGGTTAACTCTGTCAACCAAAATTGTGTTTGGTTTGGTTTGTTTTCCAGTTATGGAAGACCAATATAATCCACGATTGATCAAAGATCTTCTCCAGGATCTGAGTTCTACTCTCTGTATACTGATTAGGGGAGTAGGAAAATCTGTGTTGGTAGGCAACATCAATATTTGGATTTGCCGATTAGAAACTATCCTTCTGTGGCAACAACAATTAAAAAATCTTCAGATGAACAAGGTATATTATTAAATAATATTTGGGGGAGGGGAATTATGTTGAGTATTGCTTGAGGATTTGTAAGTGAACCAAGTTTCATATACATTTTAAACAGTTTTACTTGTTTCGTTTTTTAAAGAAGTAATTTGAAATTAATTAATTGGCATCAACTTAATTTTCTAATATTTTAATAGCTTTTCCCTAGTGAAAACTGCTACAATGTCTGTACTGCTGGTTTGTAGTACAGATATATAGATAGAATTGGTTTTCCCACTCAAATAAGTTTAAAAAAATTTGTCTCTAGTTTGTCAGATAGACATGGGGAAAAAGCCCCAGTTTTTAATTAAAAAATAAATTTTCTACAACTGAAGAAATAAAAATCTAAAAGGCATTTTGGAGGTGTATCAAGAAAACAGAAAGAGAGAAAATACTCCAGTAGCAATTTTACAGATGTGTTCATTAGCACAGTTGCTTTTGCAAAAAAAAAAGAAAAGATAATGACTTCAGCATCTGGATTCTCCTCATGTGACTGCATTCAAAGCATGTGGTATGCACTGTTCCAGGGTTTTATAGTGGAAACGTCTGATGATAAGCAGGCAATTTTTTTTAATCTGACTGGGTTACTCCTGGAAGAAATGCTGTAAGATACTGCTCACTGTAAAGTCATACAAGTGTTTTATCTATTGGCTTTCAGCTATGAAATTTTGAAATTGCCCTTTGTATGTGAGCTGGTTGTCTGAATAAACCAGCTCCTTTTGGAATAGAAAGGAGAAATGAGAAACCTGCTCTCGGCAGTCTTCGTGTGCCAGGCAACCACAGCACAGACACTTCTGAGACAGTGCAGTTGCTGCTGCGCCGGTTTCCTTCCAGTGTGACACTTCCATTGGAGCTGTTTCACGGTGGCTGAAGTAGCCCATGAGAAATCTTGTGTCTGTAGCGCTCACATATTCATTCCTCAGCAGAGGACAGCCCCAGCAGTGTTTGTACAGATGACTCTATGGAAAGTCTGGTCTATAAGCGAGGTGATGGCTGGGAAGGAGACAGGCAGAAGTGCGAGCCTGCGGGCGCAGGGCTGCTGTGCTGCCACCGCCTCGGGACGGGGCAGCTCTGCTCCCTGGGGCCGGCACTGCCCTCGCTCCCTCCCTGCCAGCTGGGACACTGCCTCCAGCCTGCTGGGCCTCTGCCACCTGGCACTGTGGGCTCCATCTTTAGCTGTGTAGGAGCTGTGCTGTAGCTTACCCCACTGCAGTTCACAGAGGTCTATAGTCTTAATGAAAACTTTCTCAGTGCTCTCATCTGTCACCTTGGCAGATCTTCTCATTTATATATGAGGGGGAACTGTCTCCAGACTTCAGAAATTATCCCGCTCTCTTCTGTCTCTGACTTCCAAAATGCTTTCATTTTGTATCTCTGGTCTTCAGTCCTGTATTTTGTATTCTGTACTCTAGTTGTCTTAAGGCAAGTCGACATGTGTTTTGTTTCTTAATAAAAACTGAGAAACTGTAGTGATCCAACAAGTTAGAAATAATTGGTTCATACCTTTAGTATAGCACACTACAGATGGAATTGACTATATTATAGTTTTCAAGACTGCATAATATTATTTTGAAAGAACAGAAGTGTTTCAGAAATTACTTGAAATTTAAATAATGAATTTAGGATATGTTTATTTTAACAGTAGGAAAACTATGAGTTATAAAGCTTACAGTCTGTTGCTCCTTCTGTACCATTAATCATTTAAATTTTCAACAGCAGTTAGAGAATAATTGTAGGCAAGAATTAACCATAGATTTTACTCAATTATTTGAAAAAACTAAACTAAGACCTAAGATGCCTCTAAAGTAAAGAATCTTATTTATACTTTATACTGTCATGTTTTTGTAGCTAAAAGTCTTCAACTCTTATTTCCAGCAAGTCAACAATGGACTCACGCTGAGCGATCTCCCTCTCCATATGCTGAATAACATCTTATACAGGTTCTCTGACGGCTGGGACATTATTACTCTGGGTCAAGTGACCCCAACTTTGTACATGCTTAGCGAAGACAGACAGTTGTGGAAAAAACTCTGCCAGTACCATTTTGCAGAAAAGCAGGTAATAAACTCTGTTATTTGTATCAATGTAGCCTTTTCGATATCATATACTAATAATGGAGCATGAACTTGCCCTTTTTGAGGTAAAAGTGTATCATTGTGCAGTAATTATGAGTTTTCTCTGTATTTGGGGCTTGATTCCTCCTAAATATTGCATTCAGTATGTCTGTGAGTTTAGGATAACTACGGTGCTGTTTCCTTGCATTATTTTTAAAAATGTCTATTGCAAAATGGGATTTTTTAAAAAATGCCTAACCAGTGTTGTAGAGGATACCTCTAAAGTGTTCCTCTAAACTAGAGCATGCTTTACTGACTAAGGCAGGCAGACAGGTTGCTCAAATTTTTAAGCTACATGAAAATTCTGGAGAAGCCAGATTGAATTTTTGCTAAGAAGACTAGAACAAATGCTTTGAAATTATGAACAAAAAGAGAAACAGTACTTTCCTGCCATTTCCTCATAAAGAGCACCAAAGTAATCTAGGAATGACTCCAGAACTCTTTGTTTTCTGACATTAATTAATTCTGGGAAAAAATCATACTGGGTGAAAATAAACCTAAGAAAGTAGAAGTTATCAGAGCTGGAGAAAGAACTTTTGAAACCTAGTACATTCTCTACTGGAGGAAGCAAAAGTGCCCATTCTTAAATCTGATGGGTTGAAGTTGCTTGGTGACTACCAGATTAAGTATTATTGTAATGGGGAAGACAGAACTGAAGATCAATTAACTCATGCACCATTGACCCAAATAAGAATTTTTTTTTTTTGTGAGATGAAAGGTTTTAGAATTAACTGTGGAAAACCTAGACAGACAAAAGCAAACTGAAAACCCATCTTCAGAAGCAGCCCAGAAGAATTCAAGGCGAAGTTAGAAGGATAACAAATTAAAGCTTATGTAGCAGTTGAGTGGATTTTGAGGGTAGAAGAGGTAAGCTCTATTGAACAGCGACAAAACTGGTTAGAGAAGAACTTCTTACACTAGGGTAATGCAGGGGAAAAGATCCTTAAGGGTTTCAGTGAAATTAGCTATCCCTGGTGTTCCATGAAGTACACTCGTACAACAGTGTTTCCAGTGTGTTCCTGAATGTTCACATTCAATTTCTTACAAAGTTATTAATGATAGAAATCTAAGGATTTTATTTATATTCTTATACCAAATTCTGCTTCTCTTTAAAAGTGTACTGGCTTAATAAGCCACAGAATCACGTTAGGTTTTTTTTTCTGTCCTCTGCAGTATATTTGTTGAACCATTCAAACAACCACGAAAATATAATTGATATCTGAAGAGCACTTTTGGAAAAAATGAGAGCCATTATGAAACAAAGTGAAGTGTAGCTGAAATCAGAAAGGCAGTGCTATTCTCGCCCCATCCAGGAATTGTCTTCTGAATGAAGAAAGCCCTGAATGTATTAGCATTAATCCACACTGAGTGGAACAGAAGTCTTTTATAAATACACACTTAATAAACATTGGCTGTCTCTCAAGGTGGGGAGAAATAGCTGTTATGCATAATCTAATCTTTACATCTAACTTAGGTCCTCAAGAAGTACATCAATCACTAATTATTGCTATCCTTCTAGAAAGATCACAACCAAATGTGAAAAATAAACATGTATATGCTTTTAAAATTAAAGAAACAGCTTTATTTAAATCCATAATGCTTTAACAGAAAACCACTATCTGTAATGCACAATCATGTTTTTAAATCTCATTCCTGAGTGGTTTGGGTTTTTTTAAAGGATAAAATTAATTGCTTACAGCTCTAAATACTGTTTTGTTAAATGCTCCTTGACTATAATTAGAATAATTTCGAGACAGTAGAATTAGATCAGCTGTGTATGGCCTAGTTTTTCTTGGCAAATATGCACTCTCCTATTTTTAGCCTTTGCCTTCCATCTTTTTTGTGGCCAGATCTCTCTCACTGCTTTGCAGAGATGTATGATGTCAGAATATTGACTGCAAAGAATTCTCGTTACAAAACTTCAGTTTAACTACTTTCCCCCCACCTTCCCCTGCCCTTTGCCTGAATTGACTACAACAATTTTAAAGGAAGATATTAATTTTATGTCTAGTTTTGTAGGCATTTGATTCCATCAGAGAAAGGTCACATTGACTGGAAGCTGATGTACTTTGCACTTCAGAAATATTACCCAATAAAGGAACAGTATGGGGACACCTTGCATTTCTGTCGACACTGTAGTATTCTGTTTTGGAAGGTAAGAGCTTTGAAACAGATAATCAGAAATAAGTTCAAACAGCTACTGGTGGTCATCTGCAAGGAAAAATACTAAGGTCATCTTATCAGCTTTCTCATGTGAAATCTGATTGGATAACTAGTGTCTAACTTTAAAATAATATATAAAACTTCCGTATAAAATCCATATTAAATTCTAAAGTTGTTCTTAATCTTGCCTTCTTATTTCTTGTTATCTGATAACCTCAGTACTTAGAATTGCAATGAAAAGTGCCATGTGGAAAGAGTTACTCTCTACTTTTATTAACTTGATCTTATGGAAAGTTGTGAGGGACTAGTCTGAAGTCAGTGTTTTCTAATGATGCCATGGTAATCAATACATGTCTAATGAGGAATAATTACTACTTTTTTCCTACCACATTGGTGTAGAGCTCTGTATTTTTCTATTTTTGCTTCTGTCCCATATGAAGCTTGGAGGAATGTTTAAAACTTCATCCAGAGTGTGTTTTACCCTGGTTCTGAGGTTTACCATGAAGCATATATTGTCTTACAGGATAGTGAAAGTTTCAGTAGGGCATTCTCCATTCTCTTCTTTAATGTGTGTGATTACATAATCCTCCTTTTACTCTGTTGCACTGTAACAGAGCCTTCTAGTCAGTGAGACTTGTTTAATTTTGCAGCTGAAAGATCAGATATGGGTAGTGTTAAATAGACAGCAAAGAGCAAGAAATGTTTGAGAAATCTTGGAAAATACTCATAATACTCATATTCTAATTAACGTAAATTAGTTGCTCTTGTGTCATCTTTATGTGGTTTTTAGGAGAAGTTGTATGTCAGTGTGAGGCTTTTTAATTTTCCTTTGTCGAAAAACCTAGGCTGTTTAGAAGAATAAGCTAAATCCTGCTAGAAACAGCATGTTCCTTAATGATGTTATCTTGAAGTTGAGTATTTTTGATATCACAGAAGCCCTTCCAGGCAGTAATGTTTTGGAAAATTAATAGCAGGAAAGCAGGTAGCCAGAATTGGCTTCTGCTGTGAAAAGCCTGAGCATTTGCTGAAGGATCTGTGTAAAGAATGACTACGAACTTTCATCACAGTGGAATAAGTCTTTAGCATGTAGCTCAATATGTAGGGTAAAGCCTCTCTTTGAAAGGGGAAATTTCAAAGGTAAGTAGACAGATGCATTTAGATGGGCATTTGTGGTATCAGATTTCTCTGGATTATCTGCCTTCACTGTGTAGAGTTAATGCTTTCTACACTAAATTTCTCTCGTTTTGATCTTGGTATAATTGAAAGTACAACTCTCTAATATTAGGAATTACTTTAAATGTGTTTGGAATTAAATGTTTAACTTTGGAGATTGTGTGACAGTAAGAGGCAGTGAACCTGTGCAGGCTCCAGTAGCATTCCAGTAGTAGATTATAGTAGTCAAGGTGACAAGACACCTGTTCCAATCTCCTGCTGGAATAATAGGGCTCATTTTGGACTTTTAAATTCTTTGAAACACAGCACAGGAAGTTCTAAAGGCAGTATGGATTGATGAGCAGTGCCTCCTAGATCACCACTCCAGTGCTGACTGCCTCATCCTAGAGATTTGGACAGGTCTTAAAGTGACAGTGCAGTTATAGATTAGTTGTGTGCTTCTGCACAAAAATACTGGAGCAGGTGTTTGGGATCGGCTGTTTTAACAAGAGCACAGTCAGCAGGTTGAGGAAAGCCATTACCCCTTTTCATGCAGCACTCAGACCACCTGGGATACTGCATCCAGTGAGGCCCCCAGCACAAAGAAGATACTGATAAACTGGATGAAGTTCAGGTGAGGGTCATATAATCAGGGAGGCTGGAGGAGACTGTTTCATAGGGACAGAAGAGCCTGCCGTGAGGACAGCCAAGCAAGGGCACAGTTTGACCATAGAGCTGATGCAGTTTCCATCCTTGGATGTGATCAGGAACTGACTGAATAAAGCTCAGAGCAGCCTGGTCTGGTCTCACAGCTTAGCCTGCTTTGAGCAGGAGGCTGGCCTAGAGACCTCCTGAGGTGCCTCCCAGCCTGAGCATTCTGTGAGCCTACATTGCAGTGTTCCTTCTCTAGTCTTGGCATCTAAGCCTTGTCTCTGTCTTAAAATAAATGATGATCAGGCTGAAATAGATTGTTAAATGAATTGATTTATGCATAATTGGCACCCTTATTGTCAGGGACAGGTTAATTGTTGATCTGAAATACTGTCCCTCTTTTTACAGGGCAATGTGGGTCAAGTAGTGCTCAGTTGTGAGCAAGCAGCTCAAGTAGTGACTCAGTTATATGGGGAAAAAAAGTAGTGCTGCTCTTTTTTTTTTTTTTTCAGACTCTTGTATCTATATCCTTTCCAAAGCTTGCTAAAGAGAGGTGAGAAGTAAAGTAGGGGTGAAGGGCAAAGGGACAGGAGGTACTTGATTGATTCTAGATAAATCCTGTGCTAGGTGAAAATATTCCTTAATCAGAACTGGTTTTAGGCTTTGTCAATTTATTCAAGCTTCAGTATCATACTGGATTAGAAAGATTGTTGAATTAAATATGTGTATGAGTGCTTGACATACAATTATATCTGTAATGCATAGCAAGAAAAAACCAAAATAAAGCAAAAAACCAACAAAAACACTACCACCAAATCCAAATTTTAAAAGAGAAATCACAGTTACTTTAGGGAGGAAAAGTAGCAAGTGTTTGTATCTTGAAACAAATGGAAGCACTGTATTCTTCAGATAGCTGATAATATGTAAAAATTTTGTTTCTTCTTTTAATGGTACAATTCAGAAGTCAGGCAACTTTTGTTTCCAAGGTCATTCAGAAGAACTTCAGGTAGAGCTGAACACTTCTTCATATGGCATCTATTTTTATTTTTCTTCCCTCATTAAAGAACAAAGGAAAACATTGGAATAGTTGCAGAGAAAAACATGCTAAAGTGATCAGGGCATGAAAAAGACTAGGAATGATTAATTTCTCTTAACTCAGCTGTGTTAAAGCTAACAAGGAATGTGACTTCTGTCCCCAAGAACAATTATGGAGAGCAAAGTGGTGCATAAGCATGAGACTACTTAGGGAAATTATTTAGACTAAGGGACATCCTTGATGCAAGTAAATTGTAGTTTTGAGTAAGCATGCTGAGAGTTAGGAGTTTCTAAGAACCAAAGTGACAAGGGTCTGAAATAGCCCAAGAGCACAGGCCTAGCTAGCGATGAGAAGAATTTTCAGCAATTTATGAAATTGATAATACAGTGTAATTGCTGACAACATGAGAGGGCTACACACAGGAAATTCTTGGAGCCCTCTGTTTTGTGTTCTTTTCAAAGAAGGCCTTGCAAAAGAAGGGACTGATGGCTGCTGAATTGAATTAGCTATTGAACTGTTGAAATAGGGAAATGACTTCTCACTTTTTCACTCTGTTATAATAATCATAGTGGGTTTTTAACAAGTCTTTAAGAGTTTTTCAGGAAGAGGCATTTGTAATCCTGTACTTGTCTAAAATCTGTGACCAAAGTAAATTTATATATAGTATGTAGGAGTCTCCTAAGTTCTTTGTTGGAAGTACAGTGACTTTTGTACTCTTCTGTGCTAGGAGGGAGTCATAAGAAAATTTTCATATTCAATGTCTGTTCTCAAAATGACTTCTTCTTGTTAAAGGATTTGTCCATGATGAACCTGAGAAAAACACATAATTTCAGTAGTGCAAAAGTAATGACTAATTATTGTGTGATGCCTCTGTGAGTGCTTTTGTGGATGCTATTTCTTCTGTTCCACTAGGCACCATTGCAATTGTGGCAGGTTCTTCTATTTTCTTAAGCTTGCTTAGCAGCACTTTTCATTTATCTCAGACATGGCCACAGAAGCAGAAATACCTTTTCTTCTTTCAGTTTCCAGGGCTTTATGAAAACAGAGTTATCACTTTGTGTAACACTTGGTTTTAGTCTTCTTGCGACTTGTGCTGATTTTGGTTCTCGCAAAGCTGCTTGTGATTTGCCACAAGAATAAAAGACTTTTTCTAAATGGCTTATGAACCTTTGCTTAAATAAATCTTAACTCGGCTTCTTTTACTTTACGGCTCTCCTTCCTGCTTCCTTCTTCACGATCTCAAAGGACTACCACCTTGCTTTGTTACTCCAGGTATTTCCTGTGTCTCATCTGTTTTCATTGCTGACTGTTCCGTAATGTCAAAGTGAATAATGTGTTCCTTTCTAATCGTCTGATGCTCTTTGTTTTGATTTTTGTTTCTGCTTGTCAGTTGAGCAGCAGGAATAGTTTGTTTCTTGTTCCTGTTTAGATAAAGGTAGTGACGACTTCCGATCTCAGCTTTACATCATTTTGTCTTTTATTATTGCCATATTCCCTCTTAATGCTGTTTAAACTAGGAACCATAATTCCATTTCTAATGAACATAGGTGTCAGTGAGATCAGCCACATTTTGCTAAGGAATAGGTTTCTCTGCACTCAGTGTTATTATAAACAGTTTTCTGCACTCCCTGATGTATTTAATTCAGTACTTAAATCTGAGAAGAGTAGCATGTACCTCAGATAACTTGCATAGAAAGATATTAAAATTGATTTTATTGCACCTGGAATGCTGTAGTCATACTTACTTTTATGGAGAGTCTCTCTGAAAAGAAATTCCCCAAAACGGGCTGCATGTGACTTGGGATAGTCAAGGGAAGCAATTACATTGTTGCCTTCTGAATGAAGAAATGGTGAAAACACTTATACAGATTCTTATTGTCTAGCTATTCTAAATTTTGAGGAAAACAACTACATTTGCCAGTAAACACTCCCGGGGAATTCTCTTCTTACTTTGAAAGAAGTCTGCTTTAGCTTTGACAAATTAAAATCAATATGATTTTAACACTTTATTAAATATAATTCCAATGAAAATATATTTATCTTGGAAGGAGGAATACTCATAATTACAGAGAAGTTATGATTCTTCTTTTCAGTCCTCCTCACTTTTTTCACTGTAAAATTTATGGTGCTTTCAATAACTAAAAACACCAATAACTGATCTAAGATTTTTATTGCACCTGTAATTCCTGACTGGGTAGAGCTTTCAAAAGGATTTTTATAATGATGTGCAGAGAAAGCAGATGGCACGTTACAAACTCAGTCTAAAATATTCAGGAGTACAAATAAGTACTAAAAGAGGATAAACCCTACCTTGTGTCCTAGAATTATAATTCTGATGGTGTTTTTTCCTGGAAACTGGGAAAGTAATGACATGACAATGGGTAGAGAAGATAATAGTCCATTAGGAACTACCTTTAAGAGTGTTTTCTGGTGTGGAAACCACCAGCTCTTCCTTGCAGATGTTATCTCAAGATGAAGGTGTTAAATTTAACAGTTGTGGTTTTGGTCTTGGTCATCAGTTCTTTCTCATCTGCAGGTTCCCACAATAGGCAGTTCTACCTGGGTCTCTTTTTTCATGTGTGTGTTTCTTTTTGCCTCTGTGTCATGAATCTAATAACTGTTTCTCAGGTGATGTTAAAGCAATTATTAAAAAGAGTGGGAGGATGAGGAGGTGATACCACCTGGTATATTCATGTAGTCCTCCATAGACTTAATGGAAAAACACAGATAATAAATCTATTGAGTAACAATTTTCACTGGAAAAGCTGAGCAGTATTTAGAATGTGTTTCACCTGGTGCACTTTGGTGCTGCAAAGACTTTGGATGGGAATGTGGCAGTGAGAAAAAAAATCACTTGGAGATTCTTTCCTTCTAATAACTATTGCATGTAATTTCACTTCCTATGGAAACAAAAGCAATGAAGACCACACTAGTCTGTGATCTATTTGCCATGTATTTATCAAGTTTTCTTGCCTCACATGGTGAATTCATCAGCATTGGTGGAAAAGGGAGAGAAACTCCTTAAAGCCTGGTGAGGACACTCCTGAGCCTTACAACAACACTGACCAAGGTGTTTAACTTCTCCATTGAACTGTCTGGGAACTTTTTCTCATTGCACCTCTGCATTTCCCTCGTTTGGGGGATTCTAATAAGATGCAAAACAGAGCTTTTTGTTCAAAGAGGAATTTGAATCTTAAATAATCAGACAGTTCTGCTGAGGTCAGATTTCTGTAAGAGGAAAGAAAGCACTGCAGGCTTAGTGAATTTGTAATGACAAAGCCTTTCCACCCTAACTTCTCTATTCCAAACTTGCCTAGGTGCCAACTTCTGTTTTAAGGCAGTGCTTTCATTTCACTTGGGGAAAAGGTAGGAGTGAAAGATGAAAGAAAAAATAATGGATAAGGAAGATGATACTTTTTCAAGGGCTCCAACTCAGGTTCTGGTTTTGGTAGGAGAGAACTGTTGGGTTTTTGTTTTTTTTTTCCCCTAAACTGGGGGTGAGGGGAGACTGAATATGGAAAGAGAACTTACTTTTCTCCTTCATTTTTCAGGATACAGGACACCCCTGCACAGCCAGTGATCCAAACACCTGTCTCATGCCAGTATCTCCTCAGCATTTCATTGATCTCTTCAAATTTTGAGGTGTTCAGTAGCTGTTCTCCTGTGTTTGTGGCCATTTTTGTGAAGAGTCAGGCAGGATATGTTATGCTTTTTGTGCAATATATTTAAGTGTAACGTTTTATTGTAGTTTAAAGAAATATATGGGGGAGATTATCAGAGAGGTTCATTTGGCATATTGCTGTTGTGCAGAATAGAGAGGAGGAGAAGGAGAAACATTAAGAAAATTTCGTTGTCAGGAAATCTCCAGTGGACTTTTTTTCAAGTCCAAGAAAGACCACTTTACTCTCAACTTTAAATCCATGCTTTTGACGCCTTAATAGTTGGTTAAAATTATGTAGGGGAGTTTTGAAAATTTCATGGAAGAATTAAACTACTCTTGCAGGGACCAAAGGAGGGGTTTTTTGTTAATCCTTCTTTCTATAAGCCATGGTTTTCAAAACACCTCCATATAATTTGCACTATTATAAAGAATAGGCTGATGTTCTCTTAGATTCTTACTACATCATTATGAAGGTGGCATTAATTATTGTGAGCTAGTGAATAAAATATAATTGTGGTATATCTGCTGTTGAACCTATATGAATGAAGGAAATCAACCAATTTTTGTACATACATTATGCAAAAATATTTATTTTTCTTAAGGACTTTATTAAACATATAACCATCTTAGCACATCCTGCAGAACTCGTGAGACCAATCTGGGGCTACTGGAAATCTTTCTGATGGTAGCTACAGCCTTCATTTATACTGTTTGGAATGTCTACAAATGCAACTGCATTACTTCATCTTCTAAGAAGAAGACATTATTGAAATTTAATGAGAATGGAGTTGCTTGTTTCTAGACTACTACAGTGGCAGAACACTATTCTACCAACTGAGGTTCTAACCTGACAAGCTATGGGAAACACTGAAAGTCAGTCTGAGCTGGAGCACCTTCTGCCAAGTTAATCAGATGATAAATTCTCCGTGAAGCTATTTTGTTCTATCCTGTAGAACAAAATTAATTGCTTGGCTTAAGCAGGTAAAGGAAAAATTATGAAAGTTTTGGCTTTGTTGATGAAATTTAACAACATGTAATGTACAGAAGAAATAAATCATGTACCATATTCTGCACTTGCTTGTTCTGAATCCAGTTTTGTACAGTGTAATAAATCCTGTTTTTATCTGTTACTCTTAGAAGCTTCTGGTGCATAGAGATGAATCAATTTGAATTTTGTAAGATTTCTGTAACCTGTTGTCTATAGTAATTGGTAATGAAGCATACAAGCAGTCAGTGCTATTGCTTTACAGTAGTTGGTTGTATTAGCACTTTTTGTAATAGCATAGCTGGGCTGTTAAGAGGCTGCACGAGAAGAGGAGAATATTTATTTCCTCAAGAAATAGTTTTTATTCTTGGTGATGGAATTGAATTGCTGATAGGTGGATTTTTCAGTACAGGGTTTTGTGGATTTTTTTTTTCTTTCAATTCAGGTGTTGGCTATGGCCATAGTAATGGTCAGGTGTGGAGCCAAGGACCTCCTTTCTTTTTCCTATTCATTCAGAGCGTTGCTGCAAGCCTTGCTTTCCCAGCCAAGCACTGCTGTAGCCACTGGATTTGTTAAGGACACAGCAGCCCTTCTTTAACAACAATTTGCATCCCATTTATTTAATTCCTGGAGCAGCTCAGATGCTTTCCTGTCTCTGTGACCTCAGTAACCCTGATGGTGGCTGGTGGTGGCTGACATCCACTAATCACTCCTTTACCATGATTACAGTTTTGCTACACTTCATAAAACTTCCTGTAAATACATGGATGCTTTCTCCGAGAACTTGAAAGAAAGGTTCTCAAGCCACCATCTGGTTTAATGCCACTGTGACCTCTTCCCTCTCGTGCTGAAGGCCTCTGCTGAGGGACTGTGCAGAACCAGCTCTCCTGCAGACAGAGGGCAAAGTTCTTACACTGTTACCTGAGAGCTGCGCAGTGCTGGTATGACAAAATAAGGTGACAGCTGGGTAAAGGTATTAAGAGAGCTGAGAAGAACCTCTCCTAGCCACTGAATGGAGGAGGGAGAGAAATTAATTTAAGGTCTTACAAGCCATTTGAAGACAGGTTTGGAAAAAATCAGTATCTGTAATAACTGATTTTCTGTTCTCTTAGAAATGTCAGGTGACAGAAGTCAGGCTTACTTTCCCTTTCACTACTTGTTGTCTTGCTCTTTCTTCAGTAGCAGAAAAGCCTTTGACAGGCTGAAGGTTAAGTTTTGAGATGTGTTCCTGTGTATGGATATCCATTTAGGATAACCAGGGCATCCCTTTGGTCTGAGGTGGCAGGAGCTAAGATGACAAGAAGCAGGACTCTGCCTTGTATTTAAGAGGCTTCATTCTACTCTTACAGGTTGGTTGAGGGTGGAAGGGACCCAGCTGAAGCAGGGTTTAGCTAGAGCTGGTTGTCTAGGACTTTGTCCAGAACTATGTCCAGATGGCTTTTGACTACCTCCAAGGAAGGAGCCTCTCTGGGCAACCTGTGCCAGTGCTTGGTTACCCTCACAGTAACAGAACATTTCCTGATGCTCAGATAACACCTCCTCTGTGCCAATTGGTGCCTCTTGTGTCTGGTCCTTTCAGTGCCCAGTGACAAGACCATGGCTCCCTGAGCCTTCCACCCTCCCTTCAGCTATTTGTAGATGATGAGATTCCCCCTGAGCCTTATCTTCTCCAGGCTGAACAGTTCCAGCTCCCTCCGTTTTTTCTCACAGGACAGATGCTCCAGTTGTCTCCTTTTCTTTACACCTTTATCCTCTTTATGACCCTTCACTTGACTCCCTGCAGTAGGTCCGTGTAGCCCACTAACCTTATTTGTGTCAAGGGCACATTGCTTGGCCCTTGTTCAACTTGGTGCCACCAGGACCCCCAGGCTACAAACCACTAAGGTGGCTTTTTAAACCTTTCTTCTGCGTTGGGAAAAAAAAAAAAAGGGAGGTGGGAGAACAGATGTGCTGAGAAGCATTTCAGTTCAGAACTCTTTTTTTTTTTTAAAATCCTAAACAGTGAGTGCAGAATCACATTGTCAGGAGCAGTGATAAGCTTTTACCACTGGCAAACTGAGCTTGGGGAATAGTTCCACATGCTAGTTTTTAGTGAATACATTGCTTAGATTAGGCAAATAAAAGTGCTTAAGAGTGACTATGTGATGTGAAGTCATCATATGCATAAGAAGATGATAACTTTCAATTGTGTTACTTAAGCAAAAAAGCTAAGGCAGTGATTTTAGTAATAGGATGGGTGTTGTTTTGGTTTTTGTGTTGGTCTGTTGGGTTGTTTTTTTTTAAATTACATAAAGAGATGGGAAAAGATTTCACCTTTAGGATAACAATCTTGTTAATACCTCACCTTAAGCACAGAATGTATTTTGACAGCCTGAATTCATCTCCTTTTCCTTTATGCCAGCACTTACTCATGTAACCTGAAGCACTGTACCTATGAGAAGGGTTATGCCTTAATACGAAACCTCTGCTCTTTGGCCTCCTGTGTGCTGCTGTCCCAGGCAAAGAAAGGCAGGAGCTCTCCCCTCCAGCAGAAAGAGTGCCTTGAAATGTGTTCTAAATCTCTACAGTATGTGTTTCTTTTGCTCCATGCTTTTGTCCCCCAACCTCGATCTGCTCATAAACAGATTTTGCAGTGGCAATGGTAGGAAATCATGTTCTAACTGTGGCCCCTCCACGCTCACTTTGCAATCCTGGGTGATTTGGATTTTACTGAATTCTAGTCCTGAGAACCAATACCAATTCAAAGGCAATCACGACCTTCTCTGTCACAGTCCTCAGGGAGCTTGAAATTACGATTTTGAAAAACAGGATCTTCCTTCCTGCTCCCCAGTTGCTGCCTCCCAAACCTGTCTCTGACAGACTCCTGGCCTTTTTTATTACATTCTCTCCCAACGCTTTTGTTCACCTGTTTCTGGGAAAAGACACTCTGCCATGGACCTGTTCCAAGAGCAGAGTGAGCCTTTCTCCTTGGGTGTCAGACAGAACTGAGGCTCTTATCTGGAAAAAACAGAGGATTGGGACCTTGCTTGCTCTTTCCCCCTTGTTGCCCATCCCTGGGAAATGCATTAAATTGCTTTAGAAGGAAGAAGCTGAATGTCAAGAAAACACCAAACTCAAACCAAGAGCTCTCCACTAGGACTAGCACTGACAGACCAGTGGCCTTTTTGCAGTCTAGAAGGCAGAAACAATGAGGGCTAGGAGGAAGGAGAGGGTAGGATGGGGAACAGTAGCACGATGTTTTGGATTCTGTGGTGCACAAATTCGCATATTTACAGCTCCATCATTGGCAAAGAACTTAGAGGAAGACTAGACCCTCAATATCCAACTAAGGTTGCTTGAATTGGCAGAGGGCGAGATACCTGCATGAAATATATCAATATCAAATGTTTGGAGACAGTTGTTAAATTATGGTTCAGAATATTGAAACATTATCTAATCCTGCTATTTGCTTGCAGTGTTTTTATACTTGCATCTACAAGGCTTAGGTCCAGCCCCTCAGAGACATGGGAACATAATTCCCAGCAAAATTCCTACAACATTCAGTAGGATGATGGTTACTTTTAAAGCTTAAAATGTCTGTATTGAAGGACACGACAGATAAGTGGATCAGAACGTGAGAGTAAAGGTGGGTTTCTTTCTTTCGATTCCCATGGGCCATCCTCTGTGTCTCACACAGACGTGTCAGACATGCTGGTAATGCTTATTTCCTGCAGGTTTATATGTACATTCTTGTACAAATATGAATAAAACATGTTCAGTTTTATATTTGTTGCACTTTATAGTCATTGTGCCTTCAGTTGAAAGTTTTTCTAACAGTTTTCAAGGCCTACACCAACAGCCACCACTTAATTCTAAAATTTACTTACTTGATTTTTATATGCTCTTCCCACTTGAATGCTTTTTTTCTGTAGCATTTATAGCAAAACAATAATGGAACAATAATTAATTTGCTCAAGTCAGTTGTCATTCCCACATAATGCTCAGATATAGAACAAAGTTCTGCATGCTGAGAGCACCTCTTCCCAATGTTTTGGTCCCTGTTATTCTCTTAGGCACAGTCATTATTTTTAGCCCTATTCCTACTGGAAGCTTTTAAAGCTGTAAACCTGCATTCCCCTTCTGACCTCAGTGGTGAATTTATAAAAGCAACACTTTGGCAGCATTTTCACTAGAACCAGATATGCTTGACCATAATGCAGCAGCTCCTGCAGTCACATGTCCCAGGCTGCACCTCTGCTGTTTTTCCTTACACAGCTCCAGAGTGCACGGCCTGATCCTGTGCCCTCTGTGCTCTTCCCCTCCTCTTACACTGAAGCCTGACCATGTTTAAGCAGCCACTGGGCAGAAGTGAGACCACCACTACCCAGGATGGGTGTTGCTCTACTGTCTGGTTCAGCCACCTCCCTTCAATAGATTAATCCTACCACCACTTCAGCTCTTGCTGCAAGCTGCCCATATGCCTTCTGCTGATCCTATGTGTCCTCTGCCACCTGCACTCACCTTCTACATTTTTCATCAACTAAGTCTAATTTATAGGCAGAGTAGTATGGAATAGAGCTGGAGGAGTGTTTGCTGCAAGTTGCAGAGCACCAATGCTAGAAACAAACAGAACTTGCTGTTTGTACCTGTGCACAGGGGATGTTCTTTTCAATTGCTTAGCACAGCCAAAAGTCCTGGTGTTGAATAGGAAAACCATGAAAAAACACCAGGAAAAGGATTAGATGTGTGTTAGTTCTGATTCTCTAACACCAAAACCCTGGCCTAATAGTAAATGTTGGTATTAATGGCTGTAGGAACATTCCCAGCTGTTCTGGACTTCTTACTTGTCTTTATAGTGTTCTTCATTCCTCGATGCCAGAACATCTGCTCCTTCCCTAGTCTTGCAAACCCTCCCCCTGTGCCCCGTGCATCCAGTCCTCACTGCAGAGCTCAGATCTGGCACTGTGGCCTCAGCTGCCGCTCACCTCAGCCGCAACGGTTTGGTCAGGTCCCACCTGCTCTTGGGCAGGGAGAACTGAGGCAGCCATGCTGTGTATGGGTTACTGCACTTCAGGGTTAGTTTATAAAATAAAACAAAAGAGCATGTATATATATTTAATTAAGTCTCTAACTTACAAAATAACGCTATGTGCAGATTTACTCTATCTGTAGTATGACTTCTGGGAATCTTGTGCTTCATCCCATCAAACAATGGTTTACTTCCTAATGGGAAGTGATGCTTGACTTGTTTTCCTTTTTTTGTCCTATCAAATGTTGGTTGCCAAGTTTCTGTCCAAATGTTCAGAAGATAAACTGTTTACAGGCACTACCTAGACTGAAGGCAATTCAGCCTAAAAGGGGGTGTTGATCATGAGAGAGACAGCAAGGAGTAAGTCTTCACGTAATCAGGATGTCTTTGCATGTGTGACACCCTCAAAAAGCTAAGAGACCACAAGTACAAAAATAAAACAAATCAAAGAATAATCAATATTAATCATCTTGCATGTCAGAAAGCTTTAGCAGAAAAAAAAATAATATGCCAAGTACAGTACTTGGTGTCAGGATACATTGGTCTCCCTTCCTTTCTCCAGCACAAACACACACACCACAGTGTTTCCTCCCTCCCTCAAATACCAGAAGAATTTAGCAGTGTAACCTTGTAGAGAATCCAAGACTCCTGGACAAACAAGACAGCCAAGACAACAGCATTTGAGGATTTCAGGGAAGAAGGTACAAGATAAGAAAGGCCAAAAGACATTGCTAATTTATAGGGATGTTTCTGTATCAAATCTGATCTATTTTACTATACAATCTCAATTAATTAAACCAGCCAATTCTCTGAAAAAATTACTTAAACTCAACTGTTCAGTCTCCTCAGTACAAGGGGCTGGAGCCATTACAAAACAAAATCTCATATGATTATTTTCAGAAGTGGACAAACCAATCTCAGAAAACACAGCTGTGCACTTTTCTATGCAAAGAATAATAATTTTTCTTTTCTGATAGCAAACTCACAGTTCAAAATGTGTTATTAAGCTTCCACTTGTGTTATTTGGGTCTCAAGAGCATAACATTTAAATTCCAGCCAAGCTCTTACCAGATTGTTATGGACTTGAAAAGAATATACTTACTTTCTTCCATCTTTTAGTAATCACTAGGCACAGAATAGGAAAAATTTCTTCCCAAGTACAGAGCAGGTATTTCTTCTTTCATTACCAGTGATAACAGTTAGTAGATACCATATGAAAAACCATCACCTCCCTATACTTTGTTTACTATTATATATTTCATATAAATTTCTATTATTTCTATCCCTATTTTTTTTTGTTTTCATACTCTTTATTTCTTTGTAACTGTAGAAGCGGCATTATTTTCTGCTATGATGCTGGTGGCACTTAGAATAAATGTAATTATCTCATTTTGATTCCTAAACTGGCTTTTTTGCCTATATGTTTGATTCTCTGTGTTGTATCATACAAAGCAGTCATGATACAAGAAATTTTTGAGACTGACAGTATCTAATGATACACACCTTTGCCAACTATCACTGGTGAGAAGCCTTTTAGGAAATTACTCTTCTTCTTCACAGTACTGGTTCTATTTACCAGATACATCAGAAACAAAATAGCAGGCACTCAGAGGAAAAGAATCAAGCAAACCAACCCAAATTAGCAAGAACATTTTGGATATGCAAGACACAGCTACATAACATGCACATTCATGTTTTCAGATTGCACAGGACCTACAATTTTGTCATCCAAGATTCCCATACAGTAGCAAGCACTTTGAAAAGTTTCAGAAATTGAGACAGATGCCAGGCCGAGTTCACCTGGGCTATGGGAACATCTATGCTCAAAATTTGACAGGATCCTTGTCTGCCCAGGGTCTGGAAATGCAGGTCCTTCCACTTGCTTTCAGCTGCCTAGACGTGCATCTGACCTACCTGTGTCTAGTCAGAGGCATCTCAATACAGCCTTTTTTTCCCCCTAAGAATATAACTGGTATGAATGAAATTTTCTGGATTAGTTACTTCATGCACTACAGTAGGAAACATCTTGCCTAAATGTTCCTTGCTAAGTCTGTGTAGACAACCACAAAGCCAGCAGACGGGAGTGGAAGAATGAGAGACTGACAATACACTTCCTTCTGCAGCTGCTCCACGGTAGCAGTGGCTGCTCCTCACGTGTCACAGGCCAGGCCATGCAGGTCTCACGTTGTTAAGGGGCCAGTGTGTGCAAAAGCATTTCAGGTCCTCCACTTTATATGTAGCTGGTGAAATCTTCAGGGAAAGAATGCTGCTCTGCCCAAGCTTTCACAACAGCCAGTAAGTTTTTTTAAAAAAAAAAAAACTCACAACATTTTAAACCAATAAATACCAATAAAGCAAAATATTTTTAGTTTGTTGAAACCAATGAATTCTTGCCACTGTAAAAGCAGTGCGTGATGCTTTAAATTGAGGATGCTGCAACTTCTGAGATGGCACGATTCACAGAGTTTGGGCAAACATTGCTATCACTTGGCCATGCTCTACAATGATGCAAGTAAGGTCACAGAATTACAGAATCAGCTGAGTTGGAAGGGACCCACAAGTATCGTTGGAGTCCAACTCCTGTCCCTGAACAGCACTGTCCCCGAAGTCACACCATGTGCCTGAGAGCACTGTCCAAACACTTCTTGTACTCTGTCAGGCTTGGTGCTGTGACCACGTCCCTGCGGAGCCTGTTCCAGTGCCCAAACACCCTCTGGGTGAAGAACCTTTCCCTGATATCCAACCTAACCCTCCCCTGACACAGCTTCAGGCCATTTCCTTGGGTCACCACAGAGAAAAGATCAGGGTCTGCCCCTTCTCTTCCCCTCACGAGGAGTTGTAACTGCAGTGAGGTCTCCCCTCAGTCTCCTCCAGGCTGAACTGAACAAGTGCCCACTCCTCATACAGCTTCCCCCCAAGGCCTTTCACCCTCCTCGTTGCCCTCCTTTGGATGCTCTCTAATCGTTTAATTATCTTTCTTATATTGTGGTGGCCAAAACTGTCCAAGCAAATGGAAACATATTCACATGACAAACAAAATGGGACCAAAAAAAGTCAAAGAATAAGGCATTTCAGTTCAAACTAAATCTTTATTCATATGGAAAATACTACTTTTGTTTTTTGCAAATGATGCTAATAAATAAAAATACTCAGAAAGAACTTTGCTCAGAGCTAAGTGACTAGTAACAGCCACACAAAGCTTTTAATTCCCGTTAAAACCACGCCAACGATCATGCAGATTGGCTACGAGAAAGCAATATAAACTCTATTTCATTTTGTGCAATCTTATCATACAATCTTAATGCTACCTTCTTCTAAAACATTTCACATAGATTGAAATGCAATTTCAAAACAAATATTAAGGGACATATTCTACACTTATTCCACATATGGAGCTGTGTATAGCTTAAGCTCATAATGTTTAATGTAGTTAAGCATCTAACAAAGGTAAAAGATGAAAGGACCCCATTCTGAAAATTCAGACACATTTATAAACATGAGAGAAGGAAAGCTCACACCAGTGAGTTCTCAACAGACAAATACATTATTAAAGCATAACAATAAATTATATTAAATTTAATAATGTTGATCCTTAAAATGGTTATTTCTGAGGAAATATCACTTAAAAAGCACACCAAAACTTTCATCACTAGGAGTGAAACTGGAATTTTACATATCTCAATTTCCCACTTTTGTTTTATAATAGGCTTCAGATTTGAGAGTATATTCTTTATCATACATCTAAAAACAAATTGAAAAAGGTTGCAGTTAAGCTGTGCATCAAACACATCATCAAGGTGAGAAACAGGCACTTGACAGTATAATGTGCAAGGCAGAACCCTTACTGGTCACAGTATAAATAGTTTCTTCAGGAGTAAAATTAAAAGTTCTCAGTCCATCTTTGAGAGCAAAATATTAAGTGCTGCAAACAGATCTTTTTTCAGTTCTTTCAGGTCAGCACCAACAACCAAACTAAATATTGGCTCAAGCCTTAGAGGGTATTCCATAAACTACAAAATGCAGCATACTTTACCCAAGAATACTAATTCTTCCCTATAATTAACCTCAGCATATATACTTGCCCAAGACAAAACCAGAGTTTACTCACAGACTAAACAATGCAATACAAATGCTAACCTTTTCTCCCCTATTAATACTTTTTAATATCTAATGCCAATTTTACAAGTATATTTGCCAGTTGCAAGATCCTGTTTTGTAGCACAAAACATCACTGTTCTTTTATTTAAACTTAAGAACAATGTCTTTTAGCATCCTATTAATATTAGGAAAAAAAACCCAACCAACTAAAACCATTTTGCTACAGTTTCCCTCCAGGCACATCTCAGCAGGAACCTCCAAAAAATAGCTATGCAGGAACTGCAAGCCAGAAAACTATACATGAACTGGAGGAGAGAGGAGAAGGTGAGAGCTAAGGGAGGAGTAATGTGGCAGTAACAGAAACAAGCTTAGAAAAAAATTGCATGCATCCCCTTTCATCAGCATAAGCTTCTTGCAAAAAAATGTTTTCAATACATCTGCTATATAAAGGTCTACACTTTCTTGTAGAAATGCTGATTTTCTCTGACATGCTAGCTTCATCTTTGACTGCTCTGGCCATAATGCTAGACAGTCGAGTTTCAGTTCTATTATACCAGTTTAACAATCAGGAGAGAAAAGGCCTACTGTTCATTTCTTATGAAAATAAGGTTTGATTTTTTTGGTTTGATTTTTATCCATGAATGTTAAAGTAGTCTTTGTGTGGGTCATATAAACAAAACAGAAACTAACTTTGGATCTGACATCAGCTGCACCACTAGTGAGAGACAATATGCTAAAAAGAGGCACTTTTATTAGTCATATATACATTTCAAATCTCAAGTTTAACATTTCACCTTCTTTTACCAAAAAATCAAAGTATCAGTAGCTAATAAGACGGAACTTTTCAAAAAAAATGCTTCAGAAGTTGTGTGCATGCACATACTTGCAATGGCTCAGTTACTCAGCTACCCTGAAAATGCCAGAGTAGAATTTGATCATTGCTTATGCAGTGGGGAGGAAGGAAAAACACAGTCAAAAGCAAAAAAGTTGTTTGTAGAACAAGGATCAGCTATTGTAAAAAAAATGAAAACATATGCCCTTCTGTAAGAAGCAACTTATTCCTATATCCAGATTCAATATTCCCCCAGAATATCTAGATCATCTTACACTTTACTCAATGCTGTTTTCCAAATTTTCAATCATTTCTATTTTTGGTGTAACATGCATCTTATAAACTGAAAAAATTAGCTTTGTCCAAAAAATCCAATGTTAAAAAACAAACAAACAAACAAACAAACCCAAAATAAAACAACAAAACAACAACCAAAAAAATCACAGGAAAAAAAAAAAAAAACAACAAAACACAAAATTCCCCAAACAAACAGGGAAAAAAAGCCCCAAAACACAAAAAGACCCCAACTCTGGAAGACCCATTTGACCCGACTGTTGGTGATGATCCTGTAATGGAAGGAATTACATCAGAATAGTATTTTCCCATGTTGCACACAGTATTGCACAATGTGACAGTAAGCATCTTGTATGCACAAGCTGAAGCATATGCTGAGGCTGAAGATTTGGAAAACGGTACTAAGCATTCTCCCTGCAAGCGACACATTGGTATTCTTAGTTTAAAAGGGACAGCATCAGAACTAAACTTTTGAATGGCCCTTAAATGCAAGAAAAGAAACAGGACCTCAAGCTAGTGGAAGTTCCTACATAAGGCAGTCAAATTTACAACCAGTGTATACATTCACTAAGGAATTACATTTTTTTTGGTAAAACCAACAATCCAACATACTGCAGAGTCTGAATGTGAAATATAGGCACAAAATAGATTCTCTGTTTTTTTCAGTGTGGAAAACATAGCTATTAACAATGTAATAAGAAAATTTACTATCAGGTGAGCAAAAATTTGTAACAATCTGAATAAAACAAAGTACTGTATAAAGGTGCAATATTGAGCAGATTTGATTTTGGTTTAAACATATGAGTAAATCATGGAACTGTTCTCTTCTTACCTATAAAGTATTTCACAATACCAGTATCATTCTAGTTCTTCCCAGTTGTCAGTAAGGTTACCTTTGCTTTGACGTCTAATACTAACCAGCTTTCCAGCTGATTTGATACTCCACCTGGAACTGTTTCCTGAGCTGGCCAGGTTTGTGTATTTTGTGGAGCCTTTGGTTTCATCTTCCCAGCCTGACCAGGCTGTATAGTCACTTAAAGGAGTTGCTGCATCACTGGTAGAGTCAGCAGTGGTAATCTGTGGTGGTTCCCATCCCTCAATCTCATCTGGTTTCCTAGATGGAACATTCTGCTTTATCACCAAACTGTCCCAAAAACCTGGCTTCTTTTCAGACTTCATCTCTTCCTTTAATTTTAGGTTTGTTCTAGAAAATAACAATGATGTGGTGATTAATTTCTTTGTTTAACTATGTATGTAGTAGTTATTAATAAACATTCAATTAAATTATGTTTTACTGTAAGGAGTGCTAATCATTGTCAGCCTGTGGCAGCACATCCATTACTGTCAGCTTCAGGAAAAACACCCTCTCATACACATAAACCTAAGCACAGCAGAATCTTGCAGTGATAAATCAGAAGAGGACTGAGTATGGTCATTTTCTATTACAAGAGAATTTACACACCACTGTCCCCACCCTCTTCCTGTGGGGTAAATTCCACAGAGCTGCCTTGGGAGATGGACTAAGTATTTTAGGATGCATTAGAACAATTCAGGATTTTAACTAAACAAAACAAACAAATACACACAAATTAAAAAAAAAAAGAAAAACCAACAAACCAAGAGTATGATAGTAGAAGGAATATGAAAATGTTCTAACACCAGCTTTAACACTCACTATGTTACTCAGTTTCACCTACCTGTTACCACCTCGCCAGTTAAACCTTATACCCTAAAATAGTTGATGTACACAGTATTAGGACTTCAAAGTTACCAGGCTTTTTATTAATATTTTCATAAAGATCCACACAACATCATGAAAACAGCTGTTTTGTATTTCTGGTAAGAACTCTCAAAATCCCCCTCCCAAACCCAAAAAATAACTGTAACTTCCCTCTCAGACATTTGAAAGGCTACTCATATTATTACTTTTCTTTCCCATTAAGAATCTTCCACCTGAATAATTTTGGAGCATGAAATATTTAAATTACAGAATGTCAAATGTTTATGCATAACTTTATATGCAGGATTATGTATACAATTAAATAATGGGCCACAAGGAAAGGTTGAATACCAGGGGTGAAACACACAACCTTTAGGGTTCAATGAGCTAAAAAGCAAAGTGAAAACATTATCTGTAGTAGCATATAAATTCCTTAGCCACAATTAAACCCACCACTGAAACTTTTTTAAACATTTCTATTAAAAGAGCTTTGTTCCATTAATGAAAGCTTAGCTCTATCATATTTAAACAGAAGCAACTCAAACAATACCTTTAAAAATCACTTTTCCTTTACTGAATTTTGAACTTATGATTCCTCAGAATTTTCGTCTTGCTAAAACCCGCAAGAGACTCCAAATACTTTTCTTGTATTTTGTGAACAGCACACTTAAAAGTTGCATTTGTCTTTAAAAGTAAAGTAAAAATCATGGTATATAATTAAAGAAAAATATCCCTAACTTAAAAACCAGACAGTTCTCATAGTAATACCAAAATAGCTTTCTACATTGGTGGTAACTCTGTTACCATATTTCTGCTCTCTTCACTGTATTACTTGATTCTTATATTCAGCATGAATTGCAAATCATTATTACAGGAGCCTAGCATCTTAATAATACCCATAAAATTGCACAGGGATAGTAGCTGGGAAGTTTTGGGAAGTTTCATGGAACATCCTCAAATGGAAATAAAATATATGGAATTATATTCTAAATTGTTTCTTTATATACATACAGCCCCTGCATGCATATATATACACTTGCATTCTAAAACACATTCATTTCAAAGTAAACTGGAGACAAAGCCTGCTACAGCAAGTCTTATCAAAGCTAATATTTAGCAGGAACAGATCTACTGCTATGGGGCATATCTGGTTTGTAACCAAGGTAGCGAGGTAGCACATGTAGGTAAAGCCTACCTATACTTGGAACAGAAAGATGGTCTGTCCTGGGCAGAGTGTTCTGTCCAGGGAACTGCTCTCACCACACCAGCAGCACAACTGTGCCAAAAACACAGCTCAGCACCGACAGGGAAGACTTGCAGATCCCACTACAGCTACTCCACTTAACCTTTCTAGGTGCAGTAAGACTTCAAAAGAGAGTAAGGCACGTAAAAAACGCATTTGTAAACTCAACCGTAATTAATCCCTACTAAGAGGAAATGGGAAGTGTGAGAATGACCCTTTTACTCACAAGCCTTTACTACTTTTCTACAGTAAAAAAATTATTATTGAGCTAAATTCCTTTTTATTCCTGACAAACCCAAAAATGTTAACAACATCATCTGTCCTTTCCTAATACAGCATGCCTTATTCATTGTAAGCTTAATGTATACATAGCTTTGCCCATAAACCTTTCTGTGTCAGTTTGACTTCCAGCAGCTGAACACTACTGTTTCTCAGTGCCCAGCTCCATTACTTTGCACAGCTATTTTCTGTTCCAGTGATTGTATTTTAATAGCAGATAGACCAAATGGTTTTACTCACCCTTTGGATTTTGGAGACTTGCATCCTGCTAGCAATTGCTGTTCATCATCTTTATTGAACATAGACGTCACTTCCTTCCAACCCCGGAAACTTGCACCTTGTACCTACACAGAGAAGTAAATCCCCATCAGTGTGAGTGACAGACTTGCAAGCACAGGGTGGGACTGCCACTGCTGATGCAGGGGCTGACAGGCAGCAGTCGCTGTGTCTCCAGGGTGCGGTGCCACTGGCAATGAAGCAACTCCACACAGCTGCAGAGGATGGCCATGCTTGGGAAAAGAGCTGGTCCAGTTACTGCAGCAAGAACTCTTCCTTGCTGAGCAAAGAATACAAGTCCCTGGTGATTTTGTGATGTCATTGAGTACAGCTGGGCTCCAGTTTAATGTATCACAGTAAGAAGGGAATCTAGGCAGCTTTAAAGACAGTCTAAAGGGCTTCGGTGGACAAGAAATGAAACAAACTGTCATTTCTAGAGAGTCACAACAGACAGGACAGCCACATGAATTATGAAACTCTTTAGATTTAACCTGCTTTACACACGTTGTCTCTCTTTGTAAATCCTAAACTACAACTTCTGGCCCTGCCAGCAAGAAGGGTAAGAGCATTGGCTCACCAGTGCAATGTAAGATGTGGCAATGGTGCACTACAGTGTGTTCTCTAAATTTACTGTGACCATTAAGCATGCAGCATAAATTACTTTTTTAACTTTATTAAAGGTTTGATTCTCCCTCCCTCAAAGCGAAATAACTAGGTATAGGTTATTTTTACTTTGATAGCATGCCTACATAAATACACACGTGTGTACCAAGCAGAGAATATAAAAGTTGCTGTTCTTCTTCACAGGATCTAGTAAGAATGGCAGTGATAGTCTGTCAGTGTTACTTGACTATTTTAAAAAAATGTGATAAATTAAAAAGTACAATAATCAAAACAAAACCACAGCTGTCAAGACAAGCAGGAGCTTTTGGCAAGGGCATGTAGTAATAGGACAAGGGGGAATGGCCTTAAGATGAAGGAGGGTAGGTTTAGATTAAATATTAGGAAGAAATTCTTTACTGTGAGGGTGGTGAGGCACTGGAACAGGTTGCCCAGAGAAGTTGTGGATGCCTCATCCCTGGAAGTGTTCAAAACAAGGTTGGATGGGACTTTGAGCAACCAGGTCTAGTGGAAGGTGTCCCTGCCCATGGCAAGAGGGTTGGAACTAGATGATTTTTAAGGTCTCACCCAACCCAAACCATTCCATGACTCTATCATCTGTTATCTTACTAAAATTCTCTTATTTCAGGCCTTTTTGGGAAGAAACTTTTGCTACCATAGGCAAAAACACAGCTACAAGCTGCACTTAGAAACTCTTTTTCCCTATGATGTAATTCATAGATGTCTTCTTTCAATAATGATGCTTCATCAAGTCATTTCCACCTAATAAATTTGCCGATTAAGAAAAAATAGAACCACCTTGTTACTAGTTTTCAGATAGCAATTTAAGACACAGAACAGGCTTAATTTAAATTATATGTGCCTTTAAAGAACAATATTGATGAAAGACTGCTTGGGGAGAAGCATTTGTACGCACACATTCAATGTAACAAAAAGGATATACCTATACATACACCTTCTTTAATCTAGAACATCATACATACTTTGCCAATGCAATCCCAACCCCAGCTGCACTGTTTGGATATGCAAGCAATCCTCCAACCAAAAAAAAAAAAAAGAAAAAAAGAAAAGAAAGCACCTATATCTAGCCAGAAGCTTTCCATACTTTTTAACTTTAGAGTTTTTTTAAATTTAATTTCATTAGTCCAATTCTGATTCACAGATATCTTTAAGAACAATTATGAGAAAATTTCTACTCATTGTCAAGCAGATGGCATGTGCAGGTCTTCAGATAAAACTTTACAAGCTCTGCACTCTTCCTACCTGTATGTAAATCCCTATCTATGTAAACATTGTACCATTCCTTCCAGATTTTCATATCCATGGCATTTGGTAGGTACATACAAGGCTAATAACCAGATTGTAGCTGATTTATTCTTCTCTCAACTAGTCCTTAGGAGAAATGTACACTAAACATTTAAGGTACACTTCCACCACTGACTTATTTGGGGTTTCCAAAGGAAACACTGTCAGGATAATCTGCATAAGAACACCAGTGTCCAAGTAAACCATATTTTGCCAGTATGTGATATAACTCATAGCACAAAGCCTACTACATATTAAACAGACTAGGCTGAAAGAAACCACGGAAGCGCATGAGTAAAACCAAAACCTCTGCCTACCATGCCTAAGCCTCCTCTTCCACACCTGCCTGCACAGGCACCGATCTCCTGAAACATCTTTTCACTCCACTGACCAGGAGAGAACAGTTCACTCTTGATTGTCTTCTCACTGGTAGCGTACTCCAGAATTTAAACCTTAGTGGAGGAGGAGGTCAAATACATATTTCACACTTCCAGAAGCTTTTTTGTAACTACTGAACTGTTTTTAAGACAACAATCTTGTTTTTTGACTACTGCTGCCATATAGCTGACACATATTAAAGAAATTCCTCAGAACAGCCTGCTGCATTTCCATGTTTCTTTTCAGAGTTCTTTAAACACTCTTAACTGACTGACAAGTGCAGCTGGAACAGTTACAACTGTATCTGCTGGTAGGTACAGCTCAGAAAGGAGATCTTGAAGTCACCATTCCCTGGAACCATCAGTTTGACATGCAGCAGCTGTATAGCCAGAAAATGCTGGTAACCACCACAAGAAGAATTAGACAAATTCAGACAGGCGATCCAAAAATTAATACCCCCTGTTTAAAGGGGTGCATCCTTTAATACCTCAAATCAATGATTCTTGATGTTAGGGGAAGAGGCCCTAAACACTAGCCATGTTATGCTCTCCCTGAACACCAAATCCTGCTGCCACAGTCACAGACAGATTGCCAGAATCTAAATCAGCTGGAAATCACTTACAGTCTTACAGAGCACCTGGAGAAAGGCCCATATCCCAGGACAATTAGCTTCCTTGCAATGGATGTCAAGGGAAGGTCAGTAAGTAAAGATGACACTTCACTAAGCTGACTCCTCACCACACTGGAGACTTGTTCTATGTAAAACTATTAAAGTTATGCAAAGTATGAAAACACGGTACTGATATGGTCTTAAAGCATCAATCCACTGGCAGAAGCTCTGTATTTCATTTTTATGATGTTACACTCTACATAAAAGCACTACTCCTGAAATTTTCTAGGTTTATAAATGTAACTGACCTGATTATATTCTCCAACATTTAAACTACTTTTCCCTGTGTCATTGGAAAGAGAAATAATTCAACATCCAGAATTCACAGAATTACACAGCCTTTTACAGCCGGAAAGGACCTCTGGAGACCATCTAGTCACACCCTGCTGCTCAAAGCAGGGTCACCCTCAGCAGATTGCCAAGGACCATGGAATGCCAGGCTTTGAGTATCTCCATAGCTGGAGAATCTACAACCTCTCTGGAAAACCTGTTCCAGGTCTTGCCTGTCCTCATGGTGAAAACATTTTTTATTTTGAAATTGTATTTCTTCTATTTCAATTCGTGCCCATTACCTCTTTCCCATTCACTGAGCACCCTGAGAAGAGTCAGACTCCATCTTCTTAACACTCTCTGCCGCTGGTGTACACGCAGAAACCTTTCTTGTTGCTCACCAGATTTCACTCTAGGTGGGTTTAATCCTTCCTATCCCCATCCCTGCATGCTCAAAGAGTGTATCTATACTCCCCTCAGGTCACTTGACCCTGCTTCCACCTCTAGTATGCCTCCCTTTAATGCTTGAGGTTTTTTGGGAACATCATGCTCGTGCCTCCCGCCACCTTTGCTTCTTTCTCTGCCTGATGGGGTGGGCTTGAGCTTGGAGTAGGTGATCTTTGAAAATCAAAGTTGACTGATAGAACCAGGTGTACACTCAAAACCAGGTTAAAAAAAAAAAAAAAGAAAAAATTAGTGACATGCTTATGAGACAGGTAAAAAAAAAGGAGACCACTATTAAGGAAGAAAGCACTATTACTGACTACAACTGTAACATCAGATGCTAGAATTAGAGGACCAGATTGGATGCTGCAGTCTACTGTTTTTCAAAAATGTCAATGAGAAACAACGCAGAAACTTCTCAAGGTGCCATTTCAGTATTCTCTGAAGTAGAAGTACAGACTGGTCTCATAGCACTTTGACTATGACAGCACAGGGTACGCCTATCAGAACAGCAGTTAATAAATTTTCTCCTGTATCTTCCACTTTAGGCTGTGAAAACCTGTGCAGCAAAGCCCTGCACAATCACCTAAAAGAATCAGTAAAAAGTGAAATTAAACATATGTATTAATCCATCAACTGGCAAACTACTGAAAAGCCATCATGGTCTGTTCCAACTGGTATCTTAAGAGCTCAAGCCCAGAGCACAGATTCTTTTCCTTTAGCTCCTCCTAGCTTATGAAGTACTTTTTTTCCACCATGAGAAAGCTGCCATTTAATTAGTGTATCTTCTGAAACTGGGGGTACAAGCAGTCCCTCCTAGAACATCATGCAAAGGATGTGGTCTGTATCCCTGGCCAAACTGTCTGCTGTTCCTCCTGCTCACTCCTCTCCCCTCTGCTTTTCCCATGCTTCAGTACTGGTGCCCATCTGTCAGACAGATCCCCAGAGACAAGTCTCACAAGGTGGCAGGTCTGGTTTATCAGATACTACTGCTGAAAAGGGTCAACCCAGTCCACTGCCCGCTCACTAATACTGCCTTCCTTATGCTATGGTTTTGTACTTGTGCGATGCTGTGGAAAACCAGTTCAACTACCTAAGCCAGCAGAAATCTAACTCCCTCATTTTTTGCATTCTTTTAGGTTAGTGCTAAGAATCAATTCATTGAAGATAAAGCATGTGAAATTTAAGGGCAACAGCACCTTTTTCTGTAGCAGAAACTATTATAACAGCTGAAGCAACCTCTGAAAATTGCAGTCATCTGTCAGCTTTCTTCCATAATCAGAGCTTTGCACATACAACATGGCTCCCCCAAAACCCCTAAGCTTCACTCTAATCTCAACCTTCATAGTAAGACTTCAGCTGTGTTACCTGTATTGATTGAACTGAATCAACTGTATATAAATTGTATATATGTTGACTGCAATTTTTATTTCTTTAGATAAAACAGGGAACAAATATCTACTGATAGTTAACTTTATAAAATGCCCCAGAATGGGTCAGGACCTCTTAAATTGGAAGTCTCCTACAAAATTGATAGGTATTATTTCTAAAAATTACTTTAAGGACACCATTTTTCACAAGAGCAACAAACTCTGATGTTTACATGACTCCCATCTTCCCATAATAGGTAAACAGGGAAAGACTAATAAAAGAGTAATCAAAGAGTCTACTGGGAAACAGCAAAGCATCACTACGAAGACTTTTCAGTTAATTTTACTGTTAAAGGTAAACAGCTGATAATTAGAGCTTTTCTAGAAGGCAAGAAAGATCAGGGAAAATTAGGGTAAAAGACAACAAACCAAGAATACTAACAGCTGGGTATAAACTAAAGAAGTAGTTCAGTCCTAAAAGCAAATTTTTAAAGTATATTGCACCCCAAAAAAGTATGCAGATACAGATGAATATATATTAAAGAGGAAAATGGTGTAAATTTAACTGAAAACAGGCAAACTTGTGCATCAGATGCATGTGGTTAATACGGATTAACATCTTATAATGGGAGAGATAAAAAAGCACAGAATTCAATCAAGTCAAAGAATAATAACAACATTTGGGACATGGAGTTAGAGGTACAAGACAAGCAGTTTACAAAGCAAGAGATTCAAGTATGTTTGAACTTTACTCTGACTGCATTAGGAGTGTGTACCAGTACTTTCAGTATATTCCTGTTAGACTCTTCTATTTCCCGACTGCCAGGCCAGCAGGGCTCTGGAGCACAGAAATCACTCTCTGCGGGCTAGAACAAGCCACATGACAGAGTCTTAGCAAGCAAAATGAGCAATTACAGGAGATTCTTGCTGTACACCTGCAGTGAGAACCAGCATGTTCAATACCATTGTGTAGTTAAGCAGCTAATCCCTAAAAAGTCACACCTCAGCATGTATGAAATGAGATTTCCAGAAATTTATATTTGGACCATGTTTTAGCAGACCTTCACAAGTATTTTCACAGAGGATTAAAAACTGGTGAATCAAAATTCTCCAGCTAAGTAGAGGGACTCCACAAAACACTTGCAGAAATTTTTTATAAATATAAACAAAAAGAACGGATTTTCCTCTTGACCTTGACTGAGAAGAAACAATTTTGTTCCAGTTTCCCTCACTCCTCCCCTAAAAAAAATGAAGCTAAAATAAAAAGCTAGAGATAGAATTTTCCATGTAAGTACCTCACTGTTCAATAAAGTTACAACTAAGTGTTTAACAGTTAAAAAAAACGCCGATCAGCTTTAATTAAAGAAGCATTCTTCCCTCATGATAGGAAACCAAAACCTCTTCGTAACAAGCAAGAAGACAAATAATAGAAATTTAAAAACCAACTTCCCTCGAAATTTGTGTTACAGATATTAAAGCATTTGTGGTGGTGGGGATTTTCTCAAGTCAGCCAGCCTCTGATGTGCAGACCAAGGGTGCTCGTTGTATACCAACACCCTCAAATCCTTCTCAGTAGGGCTGTTCCCAATCCATTCTCCACCCATCCTGTACTTGTGATTAGGACTGCCACGACCCAGCTGCAGGATCTGGCACTTTGCCTTGCTGAACTTCATGAGGTTCACACAGGCCCACCTCTGTCCTGTCAAGGTCCCTCTGGATGGCATCCCTTCCCTCCAGCTTGTTGACTGCACTACACAGTTTGGTGCCATCCACAAACTTGCAGAGGATACACTCAATCCCACTGGCCATGTCCCCAGCAATGATGGTAAACAGGCCCAGTCCCAATCCCAACCCCAACCCCTCAGGAATGTCACTCGCCACTGGCCTCCACTTGGACATCAATCCACTGACCATAATTGTTTGCATGTGACCATACAGCCAGTTCCTTATCTACTGTGTGATCCATCTGTCAAATCCATGTCTCTCCAGTTTAAAGACATGGATATCGTGCAAATGCTTTGCGCAAGTCCACATAGATGACATCAGTTGCTTTTCCTTCATTCACCAATGCTGTAATGCTGTCAGTAGAAGGCCATCAAATTTGTCAGGCATAATTTGCCCTTAGTGAAGTCACGTTGGCTATCACCAATTCCCCCCTTATTTTACATCAGCCTTAGTATAATTTCCAAGAGGATTGGCTTCATGACCATGCCTGGCACAGAGATGAGACTGACTGGCCTTCAGTTCCCTCATCTTCTTTATTTCCTTTTTAAAAATGGGGGTTATGTTTTCCATTTTCACGTCAGTGGGAACTTCATCAGACTGCCATAACTTCACAAGTATGCTGGATAGTGGCTTAGCCACTTCCTCCACCAGCTCCCTCAGGACCCACAAATGTACCTCATCAGGTTCCATGGATTTGCAAGCATTAAGGTTTTTGATCTATTTTGTTTCTCAAAACTCTGTCTCTTTTCAAAATCTGGCCTAAAACCAACTGCAGATGCAGTTTCTATGGTACTTTTAATTCAGAAGCTGAGCACAGTGGTGAAACCCCCAAAGATTAGTTTTGCAGAGGCGAAATCATAGAATCATTTAGTCTGGAAAAGAGCTCTGAGATCATCGAGTCCAACCTGTGACCAAACACCAGGTGGTTAACCAGACCATGGCACTGAGTGCCACATTCAGTCGTTCCTTGAACACCTCCAGGAATGTTGCCTCCATGACCTCTCTGGCCAGCCTGTTTCAATGCTTAACCACGCATTCAGTGAAGAAATTCCTCTTGATGTCCAACGTGCAGCTTGAGGCCATTTCCTCTTGTCCTGTTGCTGGCTAACTGGGAGAAGAGGCTGCCCACCACCTGGCTACAATCTCCATTCAAGTAGTTGTAAAGGTCTCCCCTGAGCCTCCTTTTCTCCAAGCTAAACACCCTCCAGCTCCCTCAGTCACTCCTCATAGGACTTACTCTCTATTTCACATGTCTAGGCAGAGTGTGAACACAGGTTCCAGATCTCTGCATTTTGCAGAGCACCACCGGAGCATTCACAGTTCCTCACTTTGAGATGTCATGAGGCTTTTTAACCACCTATACCTGCTTTTCAAGAGAGCTGTGATAAGAGAACTAGAAAAATTCAGCACTGCAATCAGCCTGTCCTCAGTGCTCAGTGGGCAGCTTCCTACAAGAGCAGGACCTAAGACCATTTTCCAACCTTCACCTCCAGCCTTTAGGACTAGCTCCCACTTTCAGACCTCCAAACCTAGGTCAAAGGCTTTCCACTGCAAATAGGCATTGGCACTGTCTTAAAACTCAGGCTTTAAGAGACCGGGAAGGCTGTCTCCCTAAGGAGCACACACACTATTCATCCACCACCTTCTTCTTCAAGAACCCTGGTGCCCTTCACCATATTGTTTCAACATGGAGATTATTTTATTCATGAAATGTGCGTACTGGAAAGGCCACACATGCAATTCCTCAGCCTTTTATTAACATATTAAAATTTTAGAACTTCTGGAATATCACTGTACAGACAGCTTCTAAGACAACAGAACAACCAAATAAAATACAGAATTGCTTTTAGAAAGAGAAGATGAGGAGAATAAAGTGCTTTCTTGAGAATTCATTTTTAAGACAAGAGGATTTTACTTTAAAACACAAAAATACTGCAGCTCAGTGGTTTACCTGGTGACATTTCTAGTTTTTTAAAGTCAGAACACACACTTAGCAAGCCTTTCTGAATGACTAAGCAAGGGGCAAAAAAAAGTTTCAATATAAAATATATGTGTTTTAAGATTCTCTCCCTAAACATTTATCATCTGGTATAAAATATATGGTAATTTATTTTTCCATAAAAAAGAATATATTTCCTCAAAAGGGTAGAAAAAGGTATAGTACAATCTGACTTCTATTTTCAATGAAAATCATGCTGCGTCTGAAGTAGAACAAAAAAGAAGTAACAGAGACAGATGTTCAGTTTATACATATTAATGTAAAGTATCCTATTACACTAATGAAGCTATTTTAAAATACTTTTCTTTATACCTATGGAATTTCAAAACAAGCTCTAGCTTATCATAATAACTTCCAATTCTTTCATCTTCTACTAATGTATTTTAAGTACATTAAAGAAGATTCTTGGACACATATCAAGGTAAAAAAATTAAACTTGCATGCCTACTTCTCTTTCCTTAAAGAGATACAAAATAAAATCCTTAACCTCTTGTGGTCCCAGAACCAGTGGAGCTACATGTAATGGAATAAACAACCCCAAACTCTTCTACTTTTCATGTTTTTATTGCCAGTTGCTAGAATTTAGTGCTTCTTGAGACTTCAGTTATTCCTGTGGCTTCTTACTTTCATCGTGTTTTAATAGCCATCATTGTTATGAAAAAAAAAAAAAATCAGGATACCTTCCCCTCCCCATTATTGAAAAGAAATAATGGAGATTTCCAACTAATCCTGCACTACTAACATTACTTCAATGAGAACCCCATGACCAAGGATCATACATAATTATAAAATCATCAATGAACTATATAAATTCCTTAATCAGCTGTCCATGAAAAACTGGCAACTTTCTAACATACAAGGACTGAAATACATAAATGATATTAAATGTTACATTTTCAAAGAACAGGTATTTACCTTTGTTGCAAGATGTGACACTGAAGATGAAACTTCATCATGAAGAAACTGGTCTTTATTCTCAAAAAAAGGATAAAGATAAAAAAGGCCCATAGTCAGTTTTGGTTTGACAATTAGCACTGACACATTTTAGACTACTCATAAATGCTTTTATTCTATTTGGCACATCATAAAAAAAAATTGACAAAACACGATTACGACACAAAACTAAGTGAACACCACTACTAAAATATAAATCTACACTTAGAATGATGAAAAATCAAACCCTTACAGAACCAAAAACTCCTTACCACAAAGGGAGAAACACCCTTGCATCATAAAAAAAAATTAGTACACTTAGTTTGATTAGTTTTATTTTAATGATGGTATCTTAATTTTTTGGATCTGCACTGAGTTTCTAAATACTGTACTAGATGATGGTTTATGCATTGTCTGTGGGCTGCGGGGAGAGGAATGTCCCAAGATTTTTTCCTCCTTCACATTAAAAAGCTCTACATTTCCTTAACTCAAAGACAGACTTTCCTCCACATTCCTTTCCCCTCCATTCGCAACTGTGGATTTCAGAAGAAAACTAGAGTGCTAAAGACACCTGGGAAGGTTATTCAGTAGGGAAGCATTTTTGTCCATCCCTGAATTAAACTGCTACGCTAGTATTGTCAGGCCATCCTGTTACTATCACTGCTCTCTTCAAGACATGGCAAGTAAGATCATTGCTGGGAGTACTTTAGAGGCCAAAGATAAAGGAAGTGCGACATAGAATTCAGGAAATATGCAATTTTCAATTTCTTCACTCTGTGTTTTAATGAGAAAAATGTTACCTTTTTTTTCCCTCTACATATGACTCCAAATACAAGCAGTCCCAAGTACAAAACCAGAACAGCTACATATGACAGAAACTATTTAACCCCAGTTTCAGAAAAACAGAATTAAAACAGAAAAGTGGAAAGTATCTTTGAAGCAGCAGTTTCACAAAATCTCCATTATTCACTCTGGTCCATCTTTTGATTACGTCAGCCACTTACTGTTTCAAAAATCAAATTTATCAACTCCTTCCTTTTCAACTAAAGTAAATGCTAAGGAGTTGATGTGCATTCCACATGCACATATCTCAAGACACCTAAAACACTCATTATCCCAACTCCTACGCATTGCCAAAGGCCTCCTTCACTTTGCTAACAGCATCAGAAAGGAGTGAGAAACCCAGCACAAAAGTGTTATGTATTTCTAGTCCTGTGAGGACCCAGATGTATTAGCTTCATTTTGAGAGACCAGCTTCGAATCCCATGCATTTTTTTTGATATATTTACTTATTTATATTTCTTTATATATATTTATTTACATACTAATATTTCCACTTACTTTACAGGCAATACTTTATATTATATAAGGGACAAGGATAGAGCATTTCTAGAATAGGTTATGAAGACCATTGCTCTATACTTCAATAGTATTTGTATGTTGGAATAGAGTGAGTTGTAGATAGCCAGATTTACTTGCTGGGGTAGAACACAAAGTCAGGAACTCGTATTATCATTCAAAATGAGACTATTACTTCCTGTGGATTGCAAAAAGTTATTTAACTTCTGAATTCAGTTAGCTGTCTAACACGGGAGGATTGTGAATGGGATACCAAAAACGAAAACGTTAAGATTTGTGTAGTTCTCTCAAATTTAATTCAACTACTTCCACACCTTTTGGCTTTTTTATTTCTCTACTTTTAAGAGAAACATTGGCAATGTTTTAAATGGAAACAGCTCACACATACTATTCAGAAGTCTCCCTGTTTCCCCTCAATACTCTCAGCTCTCAAACTTTTGGATGAGGTTGCAAAATCCTAAACCTAACATGATGGAGTCTCTGCTAGGACACTGGGTACAAGCTAGAGAATACTTCAGCTGATTTATCCAAATTTTTCCCAAGGGGGGGGAAAAAAAAAAATCAACAAGAACTAGGAAAGCTCCAAGGGGAGGTACGGTAAGAGGAGAAATTCTCATTCAGAGCTGGCAGAACCATCAGTTTCAACAACCAACAATACTGCCTCCAGAACAAACAAGATACTGTTGGTACCTTCCAAAGAACTAAAACCTCTCAATTCTTCCAGCTCTCCAAGTATCTTAGGAAGGAAAATAAAAATATGGAAGTGCATAGAGACATCATGTTCTAGTAGAGAGAAGAGAAAAGATGGAGTGTGAAGGCATACAGCCTCTGGCAAGGCTGAGCAAAAGGAAGAGAGAGTGCAAGGCATTTTCACACTGAAAGTTTTTAGGGGAAACCCACGAGATGCAGTGAGCACCTTATAGGGCTAGGGAGTCAGCATAATAAAATGTGAATACCATCGTCAACAAAAGATGCAATTATCAATAAATAGTAGACAAAAAGGGGTATTTATTTGCTTCTTTAAAAAATGGACAACTAAGACTGTGTTGCTATATTAATACAGTGTTACTACTCATGGTTATACAAAGTGATACCTCCTAACGAATGAGACACAAGTTTGCAGCAACTATACTCATGCAACTGAGGCTGATGGTAAGTGAACAACACAAAGTTTAAAGAGATGAAATACAAAGATTGAAATACATCAAACCCTCAAGAAAGAAACTGGTGAGAATACAATTCCTAAAATACATCTTTTAGGGGTGGAAGACCTATCAAGCATTCATAGTATCCTTTTAAATACATGGCTGAAGAAAAAGGAGACTTGGACAACGGCAGTGTGTTTGTGATGTCCATCCATACATCCCACGCATTGTTCAAAAACAGCCTGTAGGTTGAATTCAGCTGTCTACAACAGACTAGATTTGAAAATGTTTTATGGGAAATCCATCCTTAGGGAAAGCAGAGAGAAGCAGACTAATGCCACACAGCAAGAAGAGAGTGTGAGAGGAGCAGGTATAGGGATTCAGAGCCAGCCATGGCCCACATGGCAGGGAGGGACCTGTGTACCCTGCAGGAGGGATGGGCTTTGTATTAACAAAAAATACACAGAGAAAGAGCAGAGGGAGGGAGGGGACGTGTGCCACCACTGAGAAGAACCCAGGAGAAAAGATGAGAGATCACTACAACCAATCTCCCCTTGTAACCCATAAAATAATTTGTATTTTTAAGTGATACACACTAGGACACCCATCTCCTGATACATATTCTCTACTTTTGTTACCATTCTGAGACGAGGGAGCCTATGATTTGGTTTATCAATTTTATTTAGAGGACAATCTACTGTGCAGCTATATGTAAAAAAAGCTCATCTTCACTCTTTATCATGCTGCATAACACATAGTGATGCTGAGCACTTATAAATTATTTCAGCATGTTTTAGTCTGGTTGGTTTACAGTTATGACAATTCATTGTTTTACTTCAATTTAAAAGAAAAACGTGGACTACGTTACACTATTTAGATACTTCTAGGTGGCTAAAGGCTAACACTAGTGGGAAATGCTGATCAGCAACTTGAATAGCCCTCCAGTTCTGGCAGGGGAAGGTTGGTATGCACAGCGTGTTTTCACAAGGAAACAAGTGCCCTTTTGTTGGACATACTGCAAACCATAAGGTACTCAAGGGACTAATTCAACTAGCACACAAACCTTTTTGTACAGAGATCAAAATTGTAATCTGCTTCCCTCAGCTTCCTTTGTGGTAAAGTAATTAATTAGTCTCTTTAGATCATTCACTTTCATAATTCAGGCCAAGATGAAGAACGCTGAACATCAAAGAGTTAAGGCACATAATAGCATCATTTCATCCTGCATGCCCTTCTTGTGCTCTAGTAAGTGAAATGGTGTATTATCGATTTTCTCTACCCAGCTTCCTATCGTACACACACACACACATTAGCTGTGTAAACATAAGAGTAAACAAGCTATTGTTACAGGAGTAGGTCCTTCTGGAGCAAATTCTCACCCTTCTACTGACTTATTGCATCCCCTCCACCTATCATCACGTCTCATCAAGCACTGAGTGTAATATAAAGTCTCGTTTGCCATGCCTGTAAGTGCGAATTAGACTATGTACCACAAATGTATCATTTAAGTGGGAAAAAATTCCCAAAACAAACAGCACCTGAAGAGATACACTCCAGGGAAGAATTTAACATAATTTCCAGTACTCCACAAACCCTGCTAAATAATTTAGTGACAGGAGAGGGGAAGGTTAAAAAAAAAATTCAAAAAAATCACTCAGGAAATCACAAACCTGAAAGTCAACCTCTGATGCTGGAAAGATTCCCAAAACACTGATTACAAACCAAACAGCAGAACAACTATATATACACAGCCTGACCAGAAACAACACAGATTGGGAAGAGGAGATCACACAGCCAGATCACCATCATGATCAGCAGCTAACAAAAGAAAATATTTCCTTGGGTTTGAGAAGGATCTTAATATAATGTAAAATGAAATAAACAAGACTAAAGCTGATTATTAATGCAAAAGTCACTCTGCTTATCTAAGTTTAGAACTGAATCAAAATCAACGCAAAATACACTCAAAACATGAGTAAGAAGAAAGTTACCAGTAGAAGATCAGTAGCATTTGGCCTCATTTTTTTTGCTGCACCTGCAATATACACCTGGAAAAATTTAATGCATGGATATATGCTTTATGAGTCAGGAAATTGATGCAACAGTGATCAAATGTAAATGGACACTGAAACAACTCTACTACATTCAACATATTCCTTTAACACAGCTGAAAAACAAAGCTGAACTGTACCTGAACGCCTACACAAAACTGAACATGCCTTAAGGAAAAACAAGGCTTTCAATTTTAACAAATAAAGGCTGCATTACTCAGTCATACATCGCTTTCAGCTTGGACATGAGGCTATGTGTTCAGCAGAAAAACTCCAATGCTGAACTGTGAATTACCTCTTCTCCCTTCTGGCAGAGATAGCCTAGACTGAGATCACGATAATGTGATCAGCCTCGTCCACATTTCATCTACTGCTAGATCTCAATCTTCCATTTGTATGTCCCTAAAGCAATGAGTGAATCAAACCAGCCATCTGGGCAGGTGGTGTAAATTGAAAATTTCCTGTTAATGTCACCAATGAAAAGTATTAACCTAGGCATTTCTAAAGTCTTGCTTAAGAGTAATTTGGTATTTTAAATTCATTTTTCTCTTCTATGAACAATACTTTTCCACTCCAGATTGCTCACTACACTTAGAAAAAACATCTTTATTATGACAATAAACTACCTAAATAGTGACAGTGACTCCTATGCTGCAAGTTTCCTCTGTTAGTCTTCAGCAAAACTGAAAATACTTTTGTTGATAAAGAAAAAGAAAATGTAAAATATAAATGTGTTGAAGAATTATACTTTCATTTCGGCACATATTTTGTAGACAGCACTAATTTGGAAATATGCTTTTAAAATATATTTCGTCAGACCATTTCTAAAAGAACTTATTTCACCCCACTAACTTTAAAAAGTCTGGGTGACTACTTCAGATAGAGGAGACAACTCATCTAACATATTTAAAAATGCTTCCATCTTCTAGGCTCTAGTTTCTCATAACTGCCTACTATTCACCAGACCAACTGAGAGGTGAAAACACAGGAAAACTGGTTTTTGTCTTTCAAATAATTTTAATTTATTCAGTATTAATAATAAAGATAATGCTCTTTTCTTCAGCATCCACAGCTAAGAACTTGCTTAGCATTTTCAAACTGTTTCATTCAACCCCTTCATTTATTGTTTCACATTCCATTACATTTTAAAACAGAATATCTAAATTACTTCCATATTTTTACTGTCAATTGATATAAATGGCCAAGTGTACCAGAGAAGATTAATTTCAGAATGTAAGTATTTACACAAGAATACTTCTGTAGTTCTGCATTTTAATGGCATTACAAAGAGAAACATTGGAACACCAGATTCCTATGCTCTCTGTTTTTATATCAATACACAAGGTTACTCTATTAAATGTTCACATTACTGTCTATCTCTGTAGTAAGAGGTTATAATACATCTTACTCAGACTTTGCTTCTCTGAAATATTTTTGGAAGAATATTAAAGATTGATCACCTTAAAATATTAAAAAAGCTCATATGTCATTAAGAATTTAGTTTTACCTAATTTATAATATTTCAAATATGCTTCATGAAATGGAAACAGCTGTATTAAGATCAAAAAATCATCAGTGTCAAAGCTGAAACAAAGAAGGTCAGATAATAAATTTTAATTCAATTCCTGTAACAATTCAACTATTCCAGTGAAGTTTTCGATTTTGATGAAATTTCCAGCTGAAAATCTGTCAATTATTTTTAACAACTTAGCCATACTAGAAGTTCACATTTGCTGTTTCCTTATCCAGAAAACAAACCAATAGATGCTAATTCAAAAGACAGTAGCTGACATACAATTCTTATTCAGTCATGGAGTTTGCCATTAAACTACATGTCTCTGATAAAGGTCTTGGATGAGTAATGGCCATAGTTTCCTAGTACAGCTTCTGCAAAATGGGCCAAATGCATCATTTTTTGTTACAGTGTTCAGCAGCACACATATGGCTTCCTTTTAATATGTGGCTTTTATCACATGGGCAGTGATCCCACAGACATTTTCCTGGAGCTCGTCACAGACAACCAGCAGGAAAACCGGTTGGAAATGTACCTCTGATGATGACAGAGCAGAAAGACAGTCTACCTAGTAACATGTTCAGCAACTTCTAGTAACTCTACTTCTGTTATGGATGTCCTCACACAATCTGGCAAATAGTTTCTATAAAAGCAAGGAAAACATTATAAACCTACTTTAACAGTAAAGAATTAAAATGATTCATTCTTTCTCACAATCCATTACATTTTACTTCGTATACTGATGGTAGCAAGTCCAGCAGTGGCAGGAGAGAATGGCTCTATAAACCTCACAAAACCCCAAGAAGATGCAACAAATAACTTAGAGAAAGCAGATCTCACGCAATGCTGAGAGAAGATGATGGTGGGTTTGTGGATCAGTGGCAGTGGATAATTCTGTGTTAGGCTGGAGGGGAGGAGGGCAGACACGGCTGCTGCTGGCAAACCCGGGCCATCAGAGCCAGTAAAGCAGAACTGGCTCGAGGAAAGATACAAGTGATAAAAATTACAAATGGGGGAGAGGAAGGGGATGTACTAAGAAAAACCTTGAAAGCAAGGACAGAGATTTAAATGCAAACTTCCTGAAACAAAGGGAGGCCAGCTGAAGAAATGGATTCTGGAGGATGAGGAAGACTTAAACTTCATGCCACAAGCAACAACATTAATATCAGCAAAGGAATTTGCAGGAACTAGGGGATAGGAAACCACAGTATAGGTATTAGAAGCTGCAGAGGAAGTAATCACCATCAGTATGGGAAGTGAGGGTCTGTACAAGAATTTTAGCTGTCTAGACAGTAAGAAAAAGAATAACTAAAAAAAAGAAAATAAAAGAAAAAAAGGAAAAAAAAAAGGGAAAAAGCAGACTTGATCTGGACTTCATAGAGGAAACAACAGTAAAGTCTAGGACACAAATTCTCTTTTGCACAATAGATAAAAACCACCCACAACCTGCAGGTTACAGGCTTGCCTGGAAGAAAAAAATATATACTGATGGTGTCTGTAGTAGGAGACCAATCAGACAATATGTGCTTTGTGGACTTTTAAGAGTCAGAATAAGCCAACAGAGAGGGGTAAGAGGTGAGAAACAGATCTTATCCCAGTCAACTGTGTAAAAAATGACAGTATAAATTAAAAAGTGATGCACCTCAAAAATGAAAAGGATTTAAAACTTAGAAAGCCTAAAGCCCCAAAAGACACTGTCAGCTCTGTAGAGCTCCAGAAAGATTGTGAGAAAGAAACGGGACACAGTCAAGAAGCTGCTGAAAGATTGTATGTGACAAGAAGAAGGAAAAGCAACAAAGGCAGGCCAAGGAAGGCTCAGGAAAGTCTTTGCTGACAGTACCACAATCTAATGTTCAAGAATGATGACAGAATACAGGTGATGGATTTTAGCCAGGAAAATGCCACTGAAATGTCACAAGAATGACTCCAATGAAGATGAAAAGACCAGGTTAGCAGAGAGAACGTATGATGGGATTATTAGAGTACTGCAGGCAAAGCCTGAGACACACAGAAATGGCTAGAAAGTGAAGGAAAGGCATTAGCTGGATTAACATTGACTACTTTTTTTTTTTAATTAAAAAATACCCTTATTCAATGCATTAGTAAAACATAAGAAATGCTACTCAGCTCCCACCCATTTCTGCAGGGCTTGTCTGTGTACAATTCATTCCAAGATGAAAGCCAGTATTAAAATTGTACCAGACACTTAAACATCTTCATTAAAAGAGATAACTAAAATTCTGTATAGACAACCTTCAAACATCCTGAGCAAGTCTAAACAAAATTCAGCATAAAACAAGTTTTTGCACATATTCTCTTTGAACATAACAAAAAATACAAATGGGGAGAACAGATCAAGGCAAGTGTTCTGAAATATTTTTACATGAAAGACAGAGTTTCATTAGATAATATAGGTCAGCCTGACACCCATCCCCTCCCCTAATATATAGATGTATTTTAATGTGGAGTGCCATTTTACGTCAGAGTTACATGCGATATTGACACAGCATTGACATCTCTGAGAACTGATTAGATGGTAGGACTGCATCAAGGAGAACTTAGCACAACTGCCAAAACAATGCCTTCCAGAAATCCAAACCCAGCAGTTTTCCCTTTCCAAAAATACAACTGCAGTTTGAAACATAATGACTATATTCCAAACTGAACACAAGTTTGGCATGCACCACCGTACATTTCTAGCATATTTTCAGAGAGACGCACAAAAAGCACATTAATTTCATCTTATATGTGTGTACTATTTATGCATGTCAAGTTACCTTCATGCATTAATTATAACTTATGTGAATAAAGCACCTTCATTGCATAAATTAAAAATACGTATGCTTCAAAGCATAAATTAAAATTAACTTCTAAGGTACAGTCTAAAACTGTCTGGTCTAAAAAAACCTCACAATAATCCACACATTTATTTACACAAGTACTACTTCAAAATTTGCTTGTCTTTCTTATCTCAGGAAACACCTTACTATTTTAAATAAGTGTTAACAATTCAAAGTACTCGAATGTATGCAGAAACTTTTGCTAAAAAGTGGCCAGAGGCTGAGAGTTCCCTCTCTTGCAATTTTCATGTTCTAAAATTTGTTTTTGTTCTCCCCTGGAACAAAATCAAACCATTCTGTATAACACAAAACCAGAACTGTCAAAACTTCTCTTTTTAGATCAAGCTAAGCTTTTCTACTTAAGAACTACGAACTTCTACAAATTCAAATGTCTGCTTAAGCCCAGATCAGCCTTCCATATCTAAACAGGATGATTAAAATTGCTCTAGAGTAACAAAGGGGTTTTTTATGTTGGGCTTTTTTTTTTTTTAAACTTATAGTAGACTAATTCTTTGTTGCTGTCTGCTACTGCAATGTCCTAATTATTAGGTTGCACAGTGAGAACTCCACTCTTTCTCAGCTTTGAAGAAACACTATACAGCACCAACATTTCATTATACTAGAATACTTTCAATGTGGTTTGCTTTAATGACATAGATGTGACTACCAATTTCTTGCCTTTGAAGTAAAAAGCTTCAGCCTTATTTATAGCATGAATGGTAGAAGCTTAAGGATTTTCTTCCCACTTGCTTATTAAAAATGAAAATAAAGACAAAAGATGGTTGTTGGGAAAACAACATATCATAAATCAAAGTCAAAACACAATGACTCTGGTTCATCTTCCCTTTTTCCAAATGATGTATCAGAAAAGTAAATGAAATCTAACAGCCAACTTCTGCACGAGATCTAAAGCCGGACTTCTTAATTTACCATAAAGCGCTCAAACTAATTATCTGGATTTTGGCTCTAACAATAAAAAATTAGGGAAGTCCTGGATTCTCCTCTTCTTGATGAGGTAATCCTTCATTCACAGCAGGCTGTACCGTAACAACTTATACACAGACTGAGGGTGTTCCTCAGCCAATCTCATGCACAGCTAAGGTACGACGAGAACTGCCCCCATGACTCCTCCAAGCTCTCATGGTGCTACTGTCCTCCAAAGCCTCCAAAGGTTGGCTGATGCAGGTCAGGATGAAGCAACAGAGAGTGCAGATCATTACCAAATCCCTCTGCACATTACTGGATTTCACTCCCTAACAATCGTATTATTGGGAGAAAAAAATAAGATCTGATGAAACATCAAAAATTTCAAGTACTAAAATCAAGGAACATGAACCAGATCAGCTACAAGCTCAACAAGTGCATTTGGTTACCTCATGCTTTTCCCTTGACACCTGTCCCAGCCACATTTTAGATACACTGCACCTATGGCTGACCTAAAAGCTGAGAAATCATGAGAATTACAATGTCAATCAAGTGGTCAGAGCTTTCTATATAGTCTGTTCTTCCTTAAAGCGTACATAAACTCTAAAATAACTACCCCTAAATATTTTGGGCAGGGTGTTGAAAGATCTTTTTGAAAGATCAAAATCTTTCAAAAGATTTTGATTTTAACAGGCAAAATAACTAATAGCTTATGATCTTCACTCCAGCCTCTGTGCCAAGCTATACTTACTGAATCCTTTATCTTCAAGAAAATTTCATTTATGAATCCTTTATCTTCAAGAATATTTCATTTAGTGACTTAGAATAATTTATTTTTATCCTGCACCCCCAGCACCACAATCAGCATCCCAGTTCCACTGGGAGTTGAAAAGGAATTTTCTTAAAATTCATGAAAATGCAAGCCATTTGCACAAGAAATCATTGTTATCACCATTATAACTTGAGACTTCAACTAATGGAACAGAGGCCCAGGACAGTAAAAGACAATTGGACTGGACAAAATGAAACAAACAAACTCCAGCCTCTGTTGCTGAAGTAGAGGGCTGCGAGAATTGTCTGGACAAAAGTCTGAAGAATCCTCTCCTGACTGGGAGGCCACAATCAGGAGCCTCAAAGGGGGCTTGGACTATTAGTGGTAGAGAAGAGAAGCAGTGAAGAGTCAGTGGGATTTACTGGAAGCTTTTGGTGACCTTCGGTGTTCGAGGAGGGTTTCAGGAGGTAAGCACGTCTACGAGGGCTGTGACAGTACAAGCCAGTAGCTTAGCGAAAAGAGTGGAAGCTTACAAGCACCTGAGGACAGGAACTGTAGGAGGCAGAGGTTAGATGTTGTATGAGAGGTTGGGGGAGATACTTCAGGTCACCTCAAACCCCACAATCCCCCTTCCTCCTCTGAAGGGGGTCTCCAAAATGAGTGTCCGTTCTTCTTCCACAGGAGGATATCCTATTCATCCATGTGAATCTCCACAGCTGCTGTCAAAGAAGTCGCAAGGGCTATGGCTCTACTGTTTACTGTGCAGGGGGCAAGGGCAAGGTAAGGCTAAACTGGTGATTTTGGCTACTGGAAGATGGAGAGAATAACTGCTGTGACTGGGAGAGGCTGCTCTTCGGCAGTTGCCACACGTGTTGACAACCCACGGCACTTGTCAACCAGAAACTCGAGCTGAGGATAGTTCATCCAAACACACTCCAGCTCTTTCAGCAAGATAGGCAAGACAAACATGGGGTAGAAAGCTGGGTAGGCTTTAGTACCTTCTTTTGAAAAGAAACCTCACTGCTTTGCAACCCTGGGCAACTGCTTACTTCAGAACCTCTCATTCAATATCTAAAGTAACTCCGTGGCAACAGAAGATCAGCAACGAAGCTGTACTGGCCAGCGTAACAGGCTTCTAAGCTGGATGGATGCCTGATTGCTACAAAGTTTTTGAATGCAAGTCAACAAACATTTTTTTAGTTGTTTTCCCTGATACTCAACTGATACTCTTCCTTTCAGATTATATTTGTTGAGAAGGTCACTGTTGGTATTTAACTTACCACTCAACAACAAAAGCTTTCAAACAAGATTGCAGCTATTTAAAGATCGTGCACTACCATTATCGAAACCATAGAAAAAAGCAATCCTGCCAAAACATCAGTGCTTTACACAAACGCGCAAATAAAGTTATGTTCTTAAACATCCTTGTTTAATGTATTGTGCTTAACAGATGGGTTGCAGTGCCTCTGCCTAGGGTTGGGAGAGAAAGTACCCTGCGGTATGAAGGCACTAGAATGAAGGACGGCAAGTCCCAGCAACGCCGGAGGCCGGCTGCTGGAAGGAAACGGGGGTGGCTAGGCCAGTCAGCACCCCAAAAAGCCGGGTGACAGTCGCACGATCCGCTCAAACACTCCCAGTTCCGACCAGGGCCAGCCTGCCGACACATCAGGGTGGGAAAAGTGATTACTCATGCCGCCGGAGAGCAGGGCAGTGGGAGCGGGGCCGAGCCTCACGACCCCTCCGAGCCGGGCTCCGCGCTCCTACCTGGGGGGCCGCGAAGGCGGCGGCGGGCGGCGGCCCGCGGGGACGCGTCTCCTCCTCCTCGGGCGAGTCGTCCAGCAGAACTTTGCTGCTCTTGTTGAGCTTCCACATGGCGGGCGCAGGGGCGGCCCCGCTGCGTCCCGGCAGCGAGCGGGCCGAGGCGGGAGCGGCGCTGCTCCGCAGCCCCGGCCGGGGCGGCTGCGCTCGGCAGGGCTGTCACNGGGCGGCGGCACGGGCAGGGGGGGCTGCCCGTCATCACCGCGGCAACAGCGCCGAGCCCGCCGGCAGCACCCCCGCGCTCGCCCCGCAGCCTTCCGCAGGCACGGGAGGGGGCCCCGAGGGTAAGGATCCGCCGATCGCCGGCGGGGGCTGCGGCGGGCGCGGGGGGCGCTGCCCGGCCAGCGGTGCCAGCAGGATGTCTGTGAGGGGAACGCGGGGCAATCTGAGGTGAAGCTGGACCTGTGTGCGTGCTGGGAGTAGCGGCACCCGCAGAGTGCCACGGATGGCCCGACAACTCTGCAAATGGTCCTGGCACACCCACCCGTCTACCTTGCCCGTGTACCCGCCCGTGTGTCCAGCCCCGTGCCTGACGGTGTACTCACCCGTGCACCCACCTGTGTACCTGCTGCTTTAGCCACCCACGGACCCACCCGTGTACCCCCGCGGGTCACCGGGGGTGCCTCTGAGGAAGGGCAGGCTGCACAGCCAGCCCCCGAGCCTTGACCACAGGCCTGCTCCCCTTGACCCGTGGAGCCCTGCGGCCAGGGTGGAAAAGCCTGGTGCATCCAGCTGGAGTCCAGTGGGTGCCAGGAGCTCCCAGTTTGATGGCTGAATGATCCAGATTTAATGCCCTGTGTACCAGCTGGTATTTTCTTCGGTTCTTAATTTTCAGACAGATGTGCCAAGATACTTTTCCATTAAAATCCCCACCTAAGCTCTCCTTTATGCATTATTTTGATCTGTGAATTAGGGTCAGATGTCCAAAGAACTGGCAGACTATTCTAAAATACCATTTTTGCTTGTTCTCTTGCTTAATGCTGCTATGATTTCACTGATGAAAGGCCATAACACTCAAAGATCCCTTATGACAACTTGCAAGTCTTGCTGTGACTGCCCGATCCCTTCGGGGCTGAGCAGCAACAACCAGGTAGCAGCAATGCTTTGCTGAGGGTGTTTTTGGCTGCAATGTGCACCTACCTGCTTAACTGGAAAGGGATTCACCCCGGGGCAGGAACACCAGCTCCTGCAGGCCAGTTGCTCCATGTGCTGCTGGCTGCCTTCAGATCCCGTCAGTGGCATAAGGACTCCCACACATATGAGATTTGCAAATCAATGAGAAAACTACTTTTTCTGTCATAAAATGTCCTATGTATTAAGCTAACCTCAGAGGCATCATCGTTTTAGCTATAAACTCTCTTTTGTACTGATCCAGGATTTCTGTAATGATTTAGGATTGCTGTGTAGCTAACTATAATTTGTAGCTAACTCTGCAAAAGATACAATCACTTCACTTGGACCTGTAACCACAGAATTTACACCCGTGCAGTTTTAACCCTCTGTCTTGAAAATGAACTTCACAAAATTATATCAATGAGCATAAAGCAAGTGCACAAGTGTTTGAAGGACTCTAAAAGCCTTTAGTTTTGCAATAAGTTTTCAAACAAAGTCTTCTTAATCTCATTTTCAATCCCTTCTCTTGCGAGACTAAAAGCTACTAAAAAGTGAAGCACAGAATTTCCTTTCACATCTTGCTTGCATTAATATTAACCGAATCTCAAGAGGGTAGGAGACAAAGCACATTCTCGGTTATTAAAGACAGATCAGGTTTAGCATGGACTTCCTCTAGAAGGCCAAGTCAATTTATAACTAGTTCTTTAACCCCTCACTCCTTCGAATTTATAAACAAAAATATTTCTAACTTATATTGGCTCATGTTTGGGTAACTCTAAGTAGAAAACAACCATTTTATTTGATTTGAGTTCTGTATTTGGACCTCGAAAAGATCAAATAAGTTAATTGTCACCACATGACCCTATTATTTTAATCCAATGCCTTCCTTATTTTACTTCTTGCTGCCTGAAACACCAGCTCTACCATTAGGCTTAAATCCTGAAAATACTTATGATTCTGCTCAGTTTTGGTCTCACTAAGAAATTCACACAGCATTCCCAATACACACAAAATTAACTACATGCCTTTGGTCTTTTTTATTTTTATTAATTTTGATTTTTTTTCTCCCTTAGATTTTCTCCTAAGGTCTTGACCTTCAGTGTGAAAACTTGGCTTTACTTTGGTCACTGAAAATCAATCCAATTGACTTTAGAGAGGAAAGAATTTCCATTCCCATTTTCTATTTATCTTCTAGACCCCAGGGCATGGCTGAGCACTATCTCATATTCTTCTGAGAAGAATATTATTTTCTGCTGATCTGTTCTACAGATTTGGGCTTATAAATTTATTATTTCCTTTTAAAATTAATTATATACAACTAATCAAATTTGTTTTTCCAGAGTAAGAAGCTGACATCTGCCAACTGGATCTGCCTAAGGTGAAAAAGAATGCAAAACACTTAAATACAAAGTTTCTTCCTCTAAGAAACTATATTGTCATGTGTCCCTAAGTTGTATTCAGGGGAAAGCTGTGAAATCCTGTTTGAGAAACTTCTTGCGTGGTATTTAAAATGCTATGAACATCTTTATAATTATCATTATGAGAAAAAATTGATGATTCCTCTTCTGAACTCTGATCCTATCTCCCTTAAGGGAGCACAGATCTGGGGAAAAAAGTGAGAAGTAACAGAAAATGCAGCCTTTGTCTCTGACTCCCAAGGAAGACTGAGCTGTTTCGAAAGCAAAGCCAGACAACATGGTTTTAGCAGCCACTTCATGACCTGGCAAAACATTATGCTGCTGAAAAACATGTTTCTCCTTTCTTCTTTTACTCCAGGCTCTGACCCAGGAGAGAAAAGGATGGAGTTCTTTTGCTGGCCTAAACCAGGCTCCCAGGAGACAGACAGCAAAAATGAGAAAAGTAAAGAGCAGTAAGGAGATGATCCCCTGTATCATACCAAGTAACTCCATGACACTTGGTGGCTTTAGCATACTTCAGTGACTCTAGGCTACAGGACCTTTGGATATTACCAGACTTTCAGGTACATGCACAATGGTTTCAGGTATGGGATCCATCCCAACAGTTCTCGGCAGTTGCCTTTCAAATCCCAGTTACTATTCATGGCATCTCTCACTCATCTGTGCCACAATCAGTATCTCATGTGAGGGGTCTGTCACCCATCACGACAGTCTAAACTTGGTGTGGTTGCCTGAACACAGCTGCAGTGCTGCTGTTCCAAGCAAGAAGCAAAAACAAACCCACGTTGTGGTGGAGATGACACACCCACCACTGCTGCCACCACTGCCAGCCTCAGCTGCACTTGGTACTCAGAGCTTAGCCAGGCTGTTGGAGACCACCGGTAGCAGGATGAGATTCGCCACTTCCCAGCAGCGTTAGGCGCACACCACAAGCAGTAAGGAGACGTCCCTCTCCCCCTGTAAGGGCCCATTGTTAGCCATTTCATGGTGAAAACTGTCTTTATAGCACTGTGCCAGAATACAGCATAGGCACTGGAGTATCCGTATATCCTTTCCTGGATTCCTACCCCCATGTTTTTTTTCACTTTCTGGACACTGATAATGCCAGAGTCCCAGTCTGGAATTTATCTCATGAAAGTTTAAATGCCTAGATGTCATATCTCAGTTATTCTCCCTCTCTAACTTGTGGAGAGAAACACTGTGTTGTTTTGCCTTTTTCACCTTAGCTTTCTGGAGTGTTTACTGTGGACATCTACCTACAACTGTATCAAAGTTCACAAAAATAAGCAATGTCAGGGCTATATCTTTTGAACTGTAGAAAGGGAGGAAGGTTCAGCAACTAGTAATACCAGAGTTCAGGGAGGGCAAAACTTTCTTCTTCATGTATTCCCCCATGATTCCTAGCAGTTCCCTACCCAACTTCAAGCTAAAACATATGTGATATGTATGAGAAAATACATATCATGTGATACAATACGCAATTTTTAGGAGTATGATTTCTGAATGACTACAGTACATGAGTTCTGCAAGGTATCACAATGTTCAAGCTCATTCTAATACAATACTTGCATTTCACTTACATATACATAGGTGTGTAAGTCACATTTATTACAGAAAAGCTGTTCTAGACAATTTGAAAAAAGTTGCATTTTACTCTTTGGGGATTTTAGTGTAATTCTCATTTAAAACAAAATGTAAATATAGCTGGTTTAGGAGCCAGAAAACACCCCAAGATGGTCTAACCCTCTTTTCTAAACTCTTAAGGCTTACCAGTAGAAATGTGAGGTCCAACCCTACAAGGGAAAGGAAATATTCTGTCTCTAGCCAAACTCCATTCTTATTGATAACAAACCCACTCTGATTTGAAATACTGACATGTATAGGAAAGCTGTTTGTGGCTTGGCATATAACTTAGTCAATGTAGCCCTTTGCCCAAAGAAAATGTATGAGAGAGAAAAGAAAAATACTTTTGGAAAATAGGCTCATTTAAAAAATTAACAGCTGGTTGAATCAACTGTAAGTCAGTTCAAGAAATACCAAGAGTCCTAGAGGAAGCAGATTATTGCGTGCAAACGCATGCTAAATTAATTTATACTTTGTCATTACGATTTATTATAGAGATTTTATGTCCCCAGGGATGACATAGCAAAAATAGAAGAAGGCCAGAACTGATGACAAAGACTCTTAGACATGGAAAAATACTGTTATGAAGATAGATTAACACTGTGCTTTAAACCAGAAATAAATACAAGGAAATGGAATAAATGTACACAGAAAAAGACTGGAAAGGTGGATAGAACTAATAGAATTGCCTCTTCTCATCAGATATAAACAAGGAAGCATCCATTTAGACAAAAGATAATGCATTTATAACTGAAAAAGGAAATAGATGTTTTTCAACTGTGTAATTGCACACTGTGTGAATTAATTTCCGAAGTATGTCATTGAAGTTGTATTCAAGAAACAGAAACTTCATGAGGATAACAAGAAGGTAGCACAAGTAAGCCTAAAAAAGCTAATAGTATTAGGCTCAGATTTCAAGGTATATGCTAATTTTCACGAGCTAGATTTTAATAAAGTGAAAATATATTCCATTGTTTTCCACTGCAGGATTTCTTGCTGTAATGTACATCAAATTGGCAGTGACCTCTACGGGAAGTAGAATATTACATAAAGCACACCACTACCTAACCTCTCTGATCTTATATCACTTTTCTTTTTCATAAGTATTTTCAAAAATTTTTCTTAGACACAAAAAAGTTAAAATAAAATGACCTGAAACAGTGCTGTTCTCTGCAATATGTACACTGGATAGAAGTGCACTCAGAAGATTGCAAGTACTAAGATTTCATTGTCTGCAGGAAACAAATGTCATAATCCAAAGTGGGTGAAATTCTCCATTCTTTGAGGTATGCTGTATTTTATATTATGTTGATCACAAACTATTTTTCAAGAAATCTAACGCATTTACAATTTTTAATTACCAAAATCTAATGAAAATGAAAAATTGTGAGATTAACTTTTGAATAGTTAAGCCACAGAGTATGTGGTTCAACTCATGAGAATACTCTCATGAGTTTGCCCAGACTCACTCAAGAAAAGTAAATGTAATCAAACATGCATAATCTTCTAGACTACTCAGTGATCTGTTTTTGCAGGAGTAGTAAAGAGTTAAACCTAATGAAACCTCCCCAACCTCCCTTGATTTAAGTCAACAGTAAAACTTTGATTGCAGATTCAGGCCTTCTCTGCCTGGTGAACTGGTGATCTCAGCCTGAGATATTTTCAGGGATATACCAGCACTCCAAACAGGCAAAGCTCTCCAGCTGAGGCCTTTTGTTTTGTAGTTCCACAATTATCTGAGGAAAACAAGGTGGACTGAGGGGAAAAAGGGGGACTGATTTGCCCCCACACAGCTATCTACCAGAGCAGCAGCTCTGACCACTAGTGACATCTCTGGACTGTGGGAGTCTGCCAGGCAATAGCAGACATGGCCTCAGTTTTCTTTGGAGATCCAATTCTTACCAGTAGTTTTGATCCAAATTTACAGCACAAGGACACAGAACAGCGCAAGGCTCACCTCCAAGTTCTCTTCTTGCTCAGAGCACTGCGAGTCCATTAGTCACAAAAAAAATCTCCAAAAAGATGGACAGAAAAAAGAGATTGGCAAAGAAAAATATGACAGAAACATTCCAGTTCAGTGCTTATTCTGCTGGTTAACATCAGCGGTGGGAAGATAACAAAGGAAACTACTCAGTGTGAAGGGGGAATCTCAAGGCACCGGCATATGACTCTCCTGGGACCAATTATTCCTCAAGTATTTCTCAGTGATGCAGTGAGCACATAAGCTCTCACTAGACCCTGCAGGAAGGAGCAAAAAATTTTTAATTAAGTCCTGTTTAAACCATGTTAGCTGTTTTTCTCCCTTTTAGAGCCAGGTGCTAGCCCAACCATAACCAAACCTTCAAGCCCTTTGAGCAGAAAGGGCTGGAGGAAAAAAGAAATACAAGGAGAACAAGAAGTGATTCCAGAGGACAAAAAAAGATTAAAAAGCAAATGTGTGTGTCAGACTCAAAAGTAGATTGATGGGCACTGGAGGAGGGCAGCCCCCAACAACATCAGTCACTCCTGGAATGTGTCCAGGGAAGCCATGGTTGCTGCCCACCAGTGGTCTCCTTGTCAGCATGAGAAGATGAGGGATGAGAAGCAGATGATGCAGTTGGCAGGATACCCTCATTGAGTTTGTGTCTTATGGTAGCGTGAAAGGCCACTTTGGCTGTAACCAGGAGGAGACTGATGAATTGGTCTTGTGTTTACTGCCCATTGTGTTATAAACATCTCAAGTGATCATTAATGAAAATGTTTTGGAAGAATAAATACTCTTTAATCTAGACAAGAATGAAATACTGTTCTGTAGTGAGCAAGCCTGCTTTTTTATAAGTCATGCATGATTTAAGACAGAATTTTGTTTATTTGTAACTTCTATTCTTCCCTGACATTTAAAATGTTCTTTATTTGTTATACTAATAATGGGCTTTGGATGTGAGAAAACAAATTACATACTTCCTTTGTAGTGCAACTTTAGTGCAATGATCTGAAAGTACTCCCTTACATATTAGTGAATTAATCCTGACAACATATTAGTCAAAAAAACATCTTCATAGCTGAAAACTCCAGCTTACCTTTTTTTTGCCTCTTTTTCAAAGTTTGCTATTACTGGAATAAAACAACAAATCATGATTAATAATAAAGCACTATGTATGCTTGAAGCCAAAATATACAGATTTTCTAGCAAGCTCTGTCAAATCTTTTACTAAACAAGCAGCAACATCCTGACTTCACGTTCTTGCTCTTTATGCACTAGCCCACTTTCTTTTCCAATTCCACATCTACACTAACAAGTACTGTTGCAGAACTGTCAACAAGTAGTCACGGATTGTGTATCTACAAATGCATTTTTATAAGCTATCAAAACCTCAAATTATTCTCCTCCGAGTGATACAACCTTCCCAAAGCCAGGGAAGCTTTCATCAAGCATACAGAAGAATAGGAACATAGACGTTGCCTCATTAATATATTTCCTAACAATCTCCCAGTTCCACAATGCCCTGTTCCCTCAAAGCAATTGTGCCATCGTGGTTTTGTTTTCTATTGCTTTGCATTTATCAATGTGATGTGAAAACTTCACATTTGAGAAAGACTTTTTATTTTCTCCACTGCCGGCCCGAATCGCAGGCAGGCAGTCATTGCCTCACATAAATTGTGAAGACACCTAAATACCATGCTTCTGTCTGCAGAGAAAGAGCGTGAATCTCCTCACACTGGAGAGAAGGGAAGGTGTAAGGCTGTTTATCGTACAGCTGTAGCAAGAGCCAGGTTTGTGAGGAGTACAGAAGAGATGCAAACCAGAGAATGAGAAGCAATATTGTTAAAAGATAAACATACTTCTGGAACAGTAAAGGGATATTGGTTTCAGTATGGCTGAATCAGGCCAAAAGTCCATTTGCCCCAGCATCCTGTCTCTGGCAATGATGTTTAAGAGAAGAAACAAGGCATGGAGTTAAGTTCAGTGTGGTACTTCCCATGGCATGTCCTGCCAGCATCAGCTTCCTATTCTAGAGACTATCTCAGAATCTTTGGTTTTAAAAAACCTGATGGACTTCTATTCCATGAGTTTTCACTATGGATTCAACTTTTCTCCATAAATGTATTTACTTTTCTTTTTTTCTTTTTAAATGCAATGAGAAAGAAAACCACACAAAAAACTTTGCTTTTATGCAGCAGAAGTCAGGAATGTTAATAGCATGGTGCGAAATATTATGTGGGTCCCCTGGTGATATTCCTAGTGGTGGCACAGAGCCATCCACTGCAATAAGTCCCGCTGCATGTCACCGCAGGACAGCCCTGTGCCCAGCTGAGCAGCCCCTTAGTTTCCACCCATCTCTGCCCACAGCCAGGGTGCCCAGCACTCAGGTGTGCTTTTCCTCAAGCATAGACCTTCAGAGGATGATTGAATTTACAGCAATTTAACTTTCTCTTACTGGCAAAGGATAAAGGTCGAGTCCAAACAGCCCATTAAGCATCTCAAGTGTTATTGTTACTATATGATACAGACACAATCTCCTGCCCTTTTATAACGTTTGGCAATCTATAATCTGTGACAATGAGAATGTCAGTGGAGTCCAGAATCTGAGAAATGCACTTGGTTTCTATTGTAAATAATATAGAATTATACATAGTATAGAAGCATACTATGGATAACGCAGTCAAAGGCACTGAGAAAATTAAAAGATTGAATGGCATTGGAAAAAAGTATAAATACTAGCTAACCAACAAAACTGTCCCAAATGCATAACAGATGGAGTTAGAGTTATGGCTCATGAAATTGTGACCATATATTTTCCATAGAATTCTGTAGAAAACACTTTTTTTTCATGAAAATTGAAAATTTTAAATAATTTTAATGCAAGCTATTGTCATCTCAATAAAACTGCATGTGAACTTCTTACTCAGAAAAAAGATATTTTGCAATTAAGAATTTCGCTTACTGTACTTTGGAAGTCTTTAAAATGTGGATTAAATTATATTTACTCCTTACACAGATGGTTTTACTGTTGATTTGACCCTGTTGATTTGATTTCAGCTTGTTTACTTTGCTTCTGATATATGCAAAATTAAATTAAAAGTGCTTTAATTCTGCAGCAGTGTCCACACAGGATTAAAGGCAGTTTTACTAATACGCTTCCAAGTCACACCTGTAGGTGATTCAGATAATTTTCCTGAATGCTTCTACATAATCAAGGCTGATGTGACATGCTAATATGGGAGACTGCTGTAGTCTTGGATAATGAGAGTCAGGAAGAGAGCTATAAGCATTTCTACAGAAGTTATCACTCAGTTTTGATTATGAATTAGTTTTCTAATAAAGTATGCAGGAGTCAGTGGCGTTTGCCTAAATTTGCCTAGAGTATTTGCCATTCCTATTAATTTTCTTTAGCATGCAAAAAAAAGTTCCCATGCACAGGATAATGATGCAAGATGGAGTTATGTTTTTCCTTCTATGCTTATACCAAGTTGCTGAAATCTTGACCTCATTGATGTAATTGATAAAGTTTTCCCTGACTTTAGCAGAGGTGTATTTTAATTCAAAACAACTTCATACAGAAGGGAGAGGAAAAAAGCTGTGTATGTGCACTGTAGAAATATCAATGTAGTCTAAAGAGGTATTTTATCAGATTAGTTCTTGGTTTCTCTCTTATGCCTTTGAGATCAGTATTAAAAAAGATATTTTGTTATCCAGTTAAATTTCACAAAAGAAAGATTCACTTCAGTTGGTTCAAAACCTAGTTAAAAGAGTGATTTTTTTCATGTCTTTTTCCTCTTGATCATATCAGTACCTAAGCTGAAAGGAGACCTTGGGTTAGCACCATTTCTTCTGACAGAGACTTATCTAAAATGTTCCTCAACAAATATTTGAAATTAAGGGCATAAAAAACCTAGTGGATGTTGGAGCAGCGTCTTAAATTCTGTTTTGGTATTATTTATCCAATTGTGTAGATGACTTAAATTTAGAAAACCTGTATAACAGTTTACATGGCTGAGTCTTTTTAGTTTTCATAGAATCACAGAATCATTAAGGTTTTCTTGTCTCTAATCTCAGTTTCAATGACAATAGTTTTCTCGGCATTTAGCTATTCCAAAAGCAGAACTCAAAACTAAAGTGCTTCCAAAATCATCAAGTTTTCACCAATCAGTTGCTGCTTTTTGCTGTTCTCAAGGCACTAGCATGTAAAGCCAGTATGGATCCCCAAAGAAACTGGCAGCTTGCTACTTTACAATTTCCTTCACAAATCCCCAGTGAGATGTAAATCTACAATAATCTAGATTTTCCACTTTTTTACAGCATCTAAAATTTTAAATCCAAATAAATTTTTCCCCAGATGTTCACTAATAATATGCTCAGTTTTACTTAACAGAAAGGTCTACTGTAAAGCAGATACGGGTGAAAGAGTTACTTTCTGAAAGCTTACATTGCTTTTTGTGTGTTATGCTTAGTGTAGGCCAGGTAACAGAGACTGTGTCCCTTATGTTTGGCAGTAAGGAAATATAAAGCTTGCTTTAGCCACAAGGGGTTTATTCCAGTATAGGAATTCAGTTTAGGCTAAAGCTGGAGAGATTTATACTGGCTGAGAATTTGCTTATGCTTTAAGAAGCTTACTTTTATTTAGAGAGTTCAGAGATTTTAGGAAAGGCTTCAATTAGAAGAGTTTATCTTCTGTAGATATATTTGCATACCAGTAGTTATTTCTCATAAGAATTTTGTAACTTAAATTTGCATAGCTTTTATTTAGATTTAAAATAATGTAATTTATTTTTTTTTCATAGCTTTCCCTGCCTTTATTTCATCCACCGTTGATGCATTTACATGTTCACATCTTACAGTTATATTGTAAAATCACTAACTTCTTTGAAATTCCACTCTACCTTCCTCCTGGCTTTAGTAGGCTCAATACATACTTTACATAAATACTTTTGCTTTTAACACCATGATAGTTTACTATATAGTATGGTTGTCCATTTGGTCAGGAATTCATATCTATTGCAAACAACAAAAAGAAAAAAAAATCAGTTACTTGGAACCAAGAAATTCATATGCTTCAGGAAAGGTGAAGATTGATATCAAAACGAATAAACTTAACGTTTCCAATGAGAGAAAATGTTCAGATTTAGAAATTGCATTGCCTGCTGTGTCTTGTATTGTGTCTGTTGTGCTGTTGTATAGTGCTGTAATCTCATCATTCTGCTTCTGCAAAACTGTTTTTAAAACTTTGTATTTGATTTGGCAATTCCACATTGACCTCAGTGCTGATCTTGAAGGTAAGCAGCCATTATGCGTGCGCGTAAAGTCAGTCATCCTGCATTTTGCTTAAAAACTACCTAGTAAGTAAAGTTTCCTTTGAATTTAAGAGCAAATAACATCTGGTTTAGCTGTCCTGTGCAAGGTTTCTGGATGAGTTCAGCAGCATAGGAGCCTGCAGTTGATCAGTTTGCCACTGCCTTCAAAGGCAAATATTGAACTGTTTCAGATGGCACATGATAACTCAGCTAAGACACCAAATTAATCTATTTGTACATGATAAATTTTAATGGTCCTCTTTTGTTTTCCTTGCAAAGAAAGGCTTGGCATATCGATGTAGTATTGCACCACATCTTTCTTGTGTACACTGATGAAAACCTATCACTGAGGTAATTTCAGAGGGAAGGCAGTGCATTCCGTTAACCTGTGCTGGGATCTGGGTACCTGGTGTTCTGCTAAATCCTAGTTTCCAGTCCAGAAAGACTGCTTTCATCACAGTTTAAACTAAACCACAAGCTCCCTAAGTACAGGGTCTGCAAGTTCCCTGCTCTGCAGCATCCCTGGGTTTTGCAGTGCCCGGTTGCTGGGAGATGAGAAGCTGGTGCTTACCTCCTCACCAGCCCAGTGTTAAGAAGAAAACAATCTCATTTTTGCTAAGCTCCTTCAAAGAGCTTTTGGTTGCCTGGCCTTCAGTAAGTCTTTTCAGTCGGCACAGATGCAGCAAGGGTGATGTCCTCTGATGGGTGACTAAGCACGGAGACCCAATGGTGGCTCATCAATTCCCAGTTTTTTCAGTGACCAGTGTGCCCATCTTAACCCACTGCAAGCATTCTTCATACTAGTGAGGAGAGTTCCACAACAGGCAGGACCTGAGCCCACAAAAATGAGGAATTCCTTTCCTGATGTTTCTATAAACATCTGGTTTCAGCCTAGCAGAAGTCATGTGCCTCTTCACAGCCTCTGCAAGAAAGAATTAGATTTTTTTTAGGTGGCATGTACTTGAATGTATAAAATGTTACATATTTTTATTTAATTGCTTGATCTTTGTGTTCTTGAGAGATCTGGAGGCATAATTTTACTGTGTAATTTTTGAATACTTGGCCATTACAATATTTCTTACAATAAGTGTAACAACAACTAGGCAAAAAAAAAAAAAGTTCTTAACCTAATTACATAAAAGTCCAAAGAAATTCTGCAGGTCATACATATGTGCAGATTTTCTCCATTAAACAAGCCTGCAGGGAAATGCCTGAGCAAAGATGTGAATTACACTAGCATAAGAATCAATCGATTTACTCAATAAAAATACCCATCCTAATGTTGACCCTCTTCTATGAAAAAAGCCACTGGCTTTTCTCCTGAGGGTCTGTGGAAAAATTAATGTAACTAATAAACCCTAGTTTTTTCTTTCAGTACTATCCCAAGCAGGGGTTTTCATGCATATGAGTCGGGGAATAGCTTACAGAAACCTCATGCCCAAAAGAGATTTGGGTTTTTTTGTTTGGTTATAGGGATTTTAATTGCTTTCTGAAAGTAGAAGTTAATAATGTTACATAATCTTAGATGAGAAGCACTATGTCTAAATTGTACAAACACAGCTGGAGGGTGACTTGGTGACTCCTCCTTATCCACCCATATTGCCAGGGCAGCTGCATTTCCCATGGATAATTCCTAGGTAAGCTTACTAGGAAGATGCAGACTGTGATCAATTGCACTCCAGAAATCCAGCATAGCGTAAATGAATATGGGTTCCTTGTAGTTCCACAGCCCACATTTTTGTATGGAGGAATTGGTCACTGTTCCTGTAGAATTACATCTTTCCAGTTACACTGGCTTTTCTCTGCAGGCAAACATTGCTCACAAAGTTAGGTCAGCAACAGAAAATATCTTGATTGCAGAGTAAATGGTCATTTTTACCAGTTTAACTGGTAAATACCAGTGACTTTGCCAGTAAATTTGCTTACCTTGACCAAGTGATGTGGCAGGGTAGTCCAGTGCGGTGGTTAACAGCATGAGTACCACCTGTAGCACCAGTAGTAGTACCAGGGGAAGACAATTCAGTTTCACTTCCTAACCCAACTTCAAATTCAGGATAATGAAGGAGATCCATGATTGCAGCAATCTGTAATTTCAACCACATAATGAACAAAACTACCGTCCATCGTAAAAGAAGTTGCATATTATATTTAATGGAACATTTATTAGTTTTTTCATGCATTTGTCAAAATGACTGTCAGTGTGATATTGTGCTATAAATCTGTATGCTATTAAGTTTAAAATAATCTGTAAAAAATTTATCATGCTTATTACTATCACCCTTTTTGTTATCTGGTATTGTATATTTCCCACCTGTGAATAACCAAGATATCTATGGGTAAGCAATGTTATAAAATGCATAAATATTCAAAGAAAATAATTTTGTACTGTCTTACAGTAATATTTGTCTGCTAGAAAGTGCAGTTTTTAAACTTTGACATGGAAGAATGATTTACAGTGCCTGAAAAAATGCAGTTTCTAACAGAACAAAGATGTTCTTCATCATGGAAAAACACTGGTATTCAAAACTTTCTTGCTGCTTTCCTCAGCCACTTCTCATAACACATTTCATTGAAAGCTATTGTACAGAAATCTAAAGCTCATGACTTAGCACTGCCAGTGCCTATGCTGGTGTTACCAGGCTGCTGCAACATAGCATTTGAGTCCTTTAGGGAGGTTTGCAAGTTGTGGCTTGAAGATATTAAGTTGTAGATGAAAACTGAATTGAAGCTTAGTGCGCTCTTACTGAACTGGCATTGCTGAAAAGATTGTGGCTGATAAGAATTTAACCTATGACACAGTAAAACAAAATAAATAAGTGTATTACTAAGGTTATGACATGACCTGTAGAGAGCAAAAAAAGTGAAAAGGTAAATTTTATATTCAGTCCAAAATTGCTGTGTATGGTGTAAAATGTGACATCCAAAGTGGCCAGCTTTACACAGTGAGCTAAAGATTTTGTTATATCCAACTGCAGTGTAACAGAGCAAGATGGAAATGTTAAAATTGTAGATCCTAGAGCTTTGTGTGGCCCCATTTTTTCCTTAATTGTTGATCTGTGTATGGAATGGCACAGGATTATAGGGGAAAAAAAACCTCATTAAAAAAAACCCGCACAGATGAGCCATTCTTCTGTGTATATTTTTCTGTAGAATCACTCAATTAGTAAAAATACTTTTTTTTTTTTCTGGTGACACAAGCTACTTCATTAGTCTTTTTATTTGTTTATCTGTTTGGTTGGTTTTTCATCCTTGTAAATACTAGAAGGAGAGGGAATCTGGCTTTTTTAAAGGTCTGCAGGTCTATGTCTGCAAAGCAGGGCTCCTGACCTCCAAGATTTGTAGTGGACCTGAGCTGCTCATCCCAGAATCGTGCACCAGACACGCCTTCCCTGCAGTTCAGTTTCCACAGAAAGCACCCCAATCCTGCAGTCTGTAAGACAGTCACAGCACGGCCCAGGAGAATTCCCCACACTGTACCCCTTAGCATGGGTGCACGTGGCAGCATGGGAGACACAGCCTTCTGGAGGCCAAGCACAAGTGCAAGACAAGTGAGAAGAGTTAAAACGAAGCTGAAAAAAAATGGGCAATTGAAACCAAGGCTAGAGAAAAGCAGTGCAATCAGATCCTCAGTATTATAAAGCACCTCATTCCGCTTCCTTACAACGCTGGAACAAGAGAGAGATCTAAATCTAATCAAACCTAGAAGAATGCTTGCCTTAGTCCTGGGAAGAAAGCAAATCAAATAAACAAACATCAGAGTTTGAAAATTTCAGATGACAAAAACAAAGTACAAAGTGTTTATTTATTTGTTATTACTGCAGTAATTTATCTTCTGTTTAAATTTTGGTTTTGTTATGTGACTCTTACCTAACCTCAGTGCATTCACTTTCAAAACTGGTATACTACTTACCGAGCAGAAGCCTTCCAAATATGAATAGGTGTGTTACATTCTTTACTTGGCTCAATGTTTCAGAAATGCTTTTTGAGATTCCCGAGTAACTGGCACAGGAGAATTAGAAAGTATTGTTGTTACTATTTCGCTGAGATTTTTATTAGGGACGTGACATAATGAAAATAACGACAGTGACCCACTTCAATCAAATTCTGTATTTCTTCTGAAAACTTGCCGGGTTTATCCATAAATGTGAGCACAAGGGAGGACTGTTTTAGCATATTTAAGGAAGGAAAAAAGTGTGATCAGAGGTAGATCCTATTTTTTTAAAATCCATATTTAGACACCTAAAGGGGATGGAATTAAAAGTTGCTGAACAATTCCAGATGTCATCATCTTGAAAGAGTGCTGGGAATACTTCTGTCCCTCAGTACCAGAAAAGAACTGGATGATTCTTAACTATGGATTCAAGTAATCCCAGATATTCAGTTTTGAACATGCTGTCTGGAATCTCTGGATAACTGAAACACCCAAATCCTCTATTACTAGCAGTTAGCCTTTTCTATGCCTTGGAAAATATATGGGACAGCTTTCAGTAAATAGTAATAAAAACACGTTTTCTTTTTTTTCTGTGTGAAGAAATAACTCCCTGAATCTCATTCTCTTGCATCAACTGTGGGCAAAGCTGTGGCAGAAATACTGACTGCCAATGTAAAAATGTTGAGCTGCAGTCAGCAGACTCATCACACTGCAAACACTGTAGCTTGTGGAAAGAAACACAGTGTGGGAGTAAACTTTTACTCCTTTCTGCATACTTGTGGGGGCTTTCTGCCCTTTTGCACAGTATGTAAGTGATTGAATGTAAAGCAAAGCACTACTGGAGGCTGTGGAGCACTGCTGGAAGCAGAGCAGAGCAGGTGACTCCATTTGCCTTCCTGCCAAATAGTTTAAAGGGTGCCTTTAGCCCCGGTGCGTGGGGTGGGCATTAAATGAGGTCTCTGTTTGCACTGCCCAGGGTATGGCTGAATGAGGATGCTCAGTGACTAATGATGCACGGGGGAGGATTTTCTGCCCTGAAGAGACCCCATACCACCCTCTAACCACAGCCGAGACAGCCTGGGCTAGGGCACGCATCCATGCTGGGTCAGGCAGAGGCGCTCAAATTAGCTTTCAGAAAATCGGGAGGCATCCAGCTAGTGCAAACATCAGAACAGACACTCCCTGAGATTTATATACCAATAAACAGAAAATACTCTCCTGCCTCACAGGTATGTCTGAGATTTGGTTCTTCCCTTCGAGGCTTAATAGTCTATGGAGAACAAAAGAACCAGTGAAGTGCTTACTACTTTCTCTCTAGTGCCTGATAGCTGATGATTGAAGAAGATGACACCATCTAGGTGAGCCCGTTGTACCTCCATTTACAGACTGAATTAACAGCAGTAATAATACATCACTCACATTCATTTCCTGCCTACTCAATGAGGAAATGATACGCATTTGTTGTAGGTTAAAATACCACAGCAAGCCAAGCCAAATGGATCACCAAATTATCCCAAACACCAGTACAATATTTCCTCTTTGTCCTGTCAGATCCCCTTGGGCTTAGTCTTTCCATTTTTGTGGGATTTGTTGGTAGAGCTTAATATAATTTCTCAAACTACAAAAAGGTGGAAAAAAAGTATCATGTTTTTTGTCAGTATAATTTGTTAATATAACTGTGTTAAGTCATCAAAACAGTACTCCTAGGCAATATTACCAGAGCAGTGTTTTCTAGGCTCAGATTTAGCCTTTTTTAGGCAACTGAGAAACACCAGCAGCTTTGGTCACCCTGACATTTCTGCTGCTCCATATTGGGTGTTCGGGCAGGAATAGGACATCCATCCTCTTGCAGCGCCAGCCAACTGAGCCATTCTGATGTCTCTGAACATATGCCAAGAGAGGACTGAAACTTCCAAAGTGAGTAAATTTGATGACACAAAACAACAAGGCAGGTTACTTCTTTGCATGAAGCTAGTAAAAGTTTCAGTGGAGGTATAGAAGTACTTTGTATTTGAATTGAATTAAATTTGAATTTCATTCAAGCCTGAAACTCCACTTCAGTACAAAAGGCATGGTTACACACAGGAACTAAAAAAAATATGAGAGGGTTTTTTTTACAGAGTAAAAATATTTTCTTGTGTTTTTTTTTCCTGGTTGGTTGGTTGGTTGGTTTTGGTGGTGGTGGTGGTGGTGGTTTTTGGTTTTGTTTTGTTTTGTTTTGTTTTTAAAGGTCTACATGATATCCTCCAGAGAAAACCAAAACAAGAACTATATGAGTGGGTAGAACACTGAGTGTGGTTTTACAGCAGGAAGAGGAAGAGAAAAAAATACATTCAGAGTATGCTGGTAATTAGTTCTGGATAGGAAAAAGCAGAACTTTCAAAAAAAACAAAACAAAACAAAAAAACAAAAAACAAAAAAAACCAAAAACAAAAAACAAAAAAAAAATCCAATCTGTATTTGCATTCCTGTTCTCTCAGAGATTATGAAGTCTCCCTCTACCATTAAGAAATGTCCTTTTCCCTGAAGGACTAAAGAGACCTCTTCCAGGGGGGAGGTTTAGTCATAATACCCACATGAGATGCAGGGCACTGGGGGAACGGGTCTAAGCAGGTGTGACAAAGGGGGTGATGTCTTGCCCATCCAAGGTGATGGCTTGACCACTATCCTGGCTGAGTGGCTCTCTGCTCACAGGCAGCTCCATGAAGTTTGAATATTCAAGGTCACTGAGCTGGACTCCAAACCTCACGAATCAGAGTTCTCCTGATCCGAAAGGAAGTAGTAATCATCTCAATCACTTTACAGGAATTTTTCCTCTCCCATCCTCTCACCATACATATATATATATGTTTGTGTGTGTGTATCTATGTATATATATATGTGTATATATAAATATATATATATACGCTGTCGTAACTGGGCAGATACCTTTTATTTTTCTGAAAACAGTGACTGAAAAAGCAAACCTCCACACAACCTCTCCTATCCCACATCTCCAAGACACATTTCATGAAACACATTGGCTTGTTCTCTTTGCAGTTTCAGGCACACTTCCACACAAACACACGCTTAGACACACTTTATCCAGGTTTGTATTCTGTCTGTACGTTTTTATTGCTGCACTATCACTATATTGCTTTGGTAAGTGTGCTAAGCGCCAGGGAAACCCCACCCCTACAATGGTGTTGCCAAACAGTATTTTTCAAAATTAGCACTTATGCCCCGTGAGAAATATGGTGTGAAGTCTCTCTGAAAAGACAGATACTTGCAAGAGCAACAAAGGGGAGGAGTGCCATGGTTCATCCATGTAAGAAATGCTTGAGGGTTTAAGTCCTTTTTGTTAGTTCGTGTACCATCTCCCCCACTATTTCTAATATCTGCCATCCTCAGGATCAGGTGAAGAGACTTGGAGAATTAGGATATGTAAGTATAAACTTTGAAGAAGTGTTCTTGTAGTTTCTGTATTAAACTTGAAAAGAATGGCTTATACCATAGGCACTGAGATTCCCTTTCTACTGATAGTAATTTGCGCAATAACAGCAGTAGGGTCATTGCTTCCCATAGATTCATCTGGGGCCACTTTGGATAAACCTACTAAAGAAAAAACATGGGTTATTCCCCACCATCTTTAAAATATGTGAGCTTTCTGTGGATGCCTCAAAACTGATTTATTATTTGGAAATTATTCTGAAGCATGCTTCCCTTTTAGTGATCCTTCATTACAGAATATGGTAGCATCTAGAGACATTTTTCTGCAGCAACGATTTCTGCAGCCACCAATGAAAAGCAGTTTTTCATCACAAAGGGCAGCTGCAGTGAGTCAGACCAAAGGTCTGTTCCTCCTCTGTCTGACAACCACTGGTAGCTGTTCCTCAGGGAAAAATATTATGATACAGAGCAGTGTTTCTCCAAGTACACCTTCCCTGTAGCTTCCACGTATCTCCAAGGAGTGAAACTATTAAAAACCACAGCCCTTCATATCCTGCAGCAATGCATGTTTGCATTTCCATTTTCCAGTGCAACAAAAAAGTGTTTTCTTCTTTCTTATTTCAAAACTTTTCCTGGTGATTTGAATGGATGCTCCCTACCTCTTGCATCCATGATATTCGTGGTTTTGAAGACTTTCTCCAAATCCGGCACCGCTCTTGCTTCTTTCGAGATAATGAGCCATAATCCCTTCATATGCTTTGCCTTCCATTCTTGCTTTCTATGGCATCACCATGACCGTGTCAGATACTGTCAGAGACACACATCCTCTCCTGTACCAGGTTCCGTTTCACTTTGGCGTGTCTGTGCTGAGAAGTGGATTGAGGAACTTGCCTACCTAAAAAACAACAGTGGAACAACCTCTATCGGCTCACTGGTGTAAGCACATTCCAGGATCATCATATGCTATTGGCCATTTCTTGGGTCAGTTTTGCCTGCCTGCATTCAGGGATGCAAAGAGGCTACTGGACTCGTACTAAAGCAAGAGAGATAATTTATAGAGGAAAAGATGTAGAAATGAAAAATTTCCCAGAAATATCTCCCTGAACATTGGAAATATGGAAACATTAGAAATGTCTGAAGTAGCTACATGCTTTACCAAAACCACACTTCATGAAGTTCTTCAGACATGATGTCTATCTTGTAGATATGAAATGAACTGATAGATATTATGTAGATAAAAAAAAACCAACTTCATAAAACTTTGTATTGGGTTTGCATGGTCAGGTTTTGGTAGTTGGGGGCTACAGGGGTGGCTTCTGTGAGCAGCTGCCAGAAGTTTCCTCCATGTCCAGCAGAGCCAGTGCCAGACAGCTCCAGGGTGGACGTGCTGGGCCAATCAGGAATGGTGGTAACACCATGGGACAGCAGAGTTAAGAAGTGAAAAGTTATTGCACAGTTGTAATTGCAGTCAGAGAAGAGCAGGGTGAGAACACGAGAGGAACAGCTCTGCAGACACCAAGGTCAGTGCAGAAGGAGGGGAGGAGGTGCTCCAGGCACTGGAGCTGAGATTCCCCTGGAGCCCATGGTGAGGCAGCTGTGCCCCTGCAGCCCATGGAGGTCCACAGGGATGCAGAGATCCACGCCCAGCCCATGGAGGAGCCCCATGCTGGAGCAGGTGGATGCCTGAGAGGAGGCTGTGACCCCATGGGAGGCCCGTGCTGGAGCAGGGTCCTGGCAGGGACCTGCAGGCCTGTGGAGAGAGGAGCCTGTGCTGGAGCAGGTTTGCTGGTGGGACCTGTGACCCTGTGGGGGACCCAGGCTGGAGCAGGCTGTGCCTGAGGGACTGCACCCTGTGGCAGAGTGACCCACACTGCAGCAGTCTGGGGAGGACTGTTACCTGTGGGATGGAGTCAAGCTGGAGAAGATCATCGAGAACTATTTCCAGTGGGAGGGACCCCATGCTGGAGCAGGGGAAGGAGTCCCCTCCCTGAGCAGCAGAAACAACCTGTGATGAACTGACCATAACCCCCATTCCCATCTCCCTGCACTGCTGGGGGAGGAGGTAGAAGTGGGAAGTAGGAGTGGGGAGAAGGTGTTTTTAAGATCTTATTTTATTTCTCATTATCCTACTCTGATTTTTTCAGTAATAAATTCAATTAATATGCCCAGTTCGAGACTGTTTTGCCTGTGAGTGATCTCTCTCTGTCATTAAATCAACTCATGAACTCTTTGCTATATTTTTCTCTCTCCTTTAAAGCAGCAGAAGGGAGAATGGATTTGGTGGGTACCTGACATCCACCCAGGGTCAACCCACTATAAACTTTAAAAAATAAGCCCATTTTTGTTTCGGGTTATGCAAATACACTTCGTGTTGCATTCATAGCTATGAGGAATATAAAGTTACTTACATGTATACCTACTTGTTAACATTTGTCTGCAATAATAAGAAAATAATAGGAACAGTTAGAACAAGGCACGGCTGTTCACTCACTAGCAAAAAGGAAGACTATGATTGTCTGTGTTAATAGGCTGCAATGCAATAGATGGGAGAAATTGTATTTCTATAAAAGAAACTAGGAAAAAGATCATGCACATATTTTATAGTCTCATTTACACATTCATTATATGGTAAATAAAACTCAAAAAATTATTTCACTGTTCAGTGTAAGAAAAATTGTTTCACATGAAAGTTTTGTTTCACTCTTTCTTGAATAGTGAGGAGAAGTTCCCAAACTGAAATTTGGCCTTAAAAAAAGGGATACGGAAGAGTTCTTTATATGTTAGATATTGTAGGGCAAATGTGAAGGAGCAATTGAAATGCATATTTTCAGTATATTCAGTATGGATTTTGGCTAACTCTATAAAAATAACTGCAGGTCTGCCAAAACACGAGAGAGAAAGAGAGAGAGAGAGAGAGACAAGGTCAAGCTAAAATATCCCAGCAGGACCGATGGACATAGGCTTGTTTGGCATCATGTGTACTCACATCTGTGAGCTGGGGGTGTGTGTTCAAGGACAGGATCTGTTTCTCTGCAAGAAACCCTCACACTGAACTTCTCCAGGAGCTTCACAAAGGGCTGGTAGCGGCAGCTTTCCCTGCTCCACCCAGTATTTCACAGCAGCGCAAAACTTGGCCACCCTGATGCTGCTGGAAGACCTCAGACTGCCTGCCCTCAGGGCTCCTCAGTGCTTGGAAAGTTTCTGAAATAGCTATTCCAGAACATTATTTGGGCGTACATCTTCTCTGGATGCTCCTATTTCAGAGTAGGAATGCTTTTTAGGTCTGACTCTAATCCTTATTCAGAGCTAATTCAGAAACTGGGTGGCTGCACAGAAAATAGGTATTAAAAAAATTATTCTGGAATAATAGTCATGGCTCTCATTTCTGCATCAGATACAGTTATTGGGGGGTGCCTCTTCCAGTCTATTTCCACATGGAGGTGAGCCCTGAGTGTTTCACCACCTGTGTTTTTCCCAATCAGATAAAGAGAAATCCATATGCCACAGTCCTGAGAAATAAATGAAAACCCTTTGAAATGAAATGCTGCTCTAAACTGAAGTTATTTTGACAACAGATCAATCAAACGTATCACGCTTTACTTATGGTGCCTGAAGAGCTGAATTCTGAGCTGTAGTTTCTGTTGCATCACTGAGTTACTCATTGTCTTAAACTTAACTAAAGATGATTCATGGGCAATTAGAAAATGGCAAGGAAGAAAAATGCCACCCTGGTGTGGTCCAGCAGGTTTGTCAGGCGGAGAAACCCAGGCAGCAGGCAGGTGTTGTCTCAAACCCAGTCTCACCAGCAAGGCAGCATGGATGCAACCAGTTTAAACCACACTGTACAGCTCTTGTCCCCATGCTCGGGAACAATGTACCAAATTTCTGTAACAGTCTCCAGGCAGTGCAAAGCAGATGGAGTCAGCTCTGTACCCTTGTGCCTGAAGGACACTGCCCAGGAGGCCCTTTATAGCCTTTGTTTACCATGTTTGCCTCACACAGCTCCACAGTGAGATGCCAACTGGAACAGAAGTGCTGCTGGACTGAAGGAGTCAACCAGTTTTTTGTTGTATATATCACAGTAAGAGCCACTACCAATTTAATACCTTTTCTAGTAACAAAACAGGTTTAGATTGGATATTAGGAGAAATTTCTTCACTGAAAGGGTGGTCAAACATTGGGAGAGGCTTCCCAGGGAAGTAATGGAGTCACCATCCCTGGAAGTGTTCAAAAAAACATGTAGATGCGTTGTTTAGGGACATGTTTTTGCAGTGGACTTGGCAGTGTAAGGTTAGTGGTTGGACTCAATGACCTTAGAGATCTTTCCCAACCTTAATCATTCTATGATTCCAGGTGTCAAAGAGCACGGAAGGAAAGGTGTTGGTGCTGGGAACTCGGGCAGCTACCCTTCCTCCACAGTCAGCAGTTTCTTGAAAGACGAGTGAGATCAAGACCTGAGCTGAGGTGGTCTGAAGTGGTCTCTAGAAGAGATTTTCTCTCCACTGCCCTCACAGGGAGACACCACTGGCTCTCAAAAAGGTGCTTTTACAGCATGTGATGTTAGCAGCTCTATGAACACTTAGGTCTGTAGAGAAACGATAGCATAGAGCAACAATGGGAAGGCTGAGCTTTCTCTAAATCTGAGCTCAAGACGAAAAAGGCAAGATCTACACCCGTCAAAAGACAGATGTCAGGCTGTTGGGACTCTCACAGTTACTGCTAGAAGGCCAACAAGTAATAAACAATCACAGAGTCAGTCTATTAATTTCTTTACTAGGGCGGGCCAAAAATAGGCCACTGCTATTTGTAGCAGAGAGAGAAATACTGGATGGGTACAGAGGAATAAATTGCTGTTATGAATTATGAGTTAATGGACATTGAAAATGCTAAATTATAGATATTAAGTAATTATGCAAATTATATTCCTTCATCTAATCATTTATTTAGAGGAAGCACTTACATAGTATTTTCACAGAGTGACTGCAGTGGCAGAAACAGTCCTATTGATGTACAACCTGAAGCATTAGAAGCAAACAAACTTCTGTTATAAATGGTACTGTCTTCTTTTCAGGAACCTCAAAGCTTTTCATAATGTTTAACAATGTCTTAAGGTGGTCCTCAGAAATATAGGGATGGGCAATCTGAGGCACAAAACTGGCAAGGGAAGTAAGATTCAGAGTTTTCCTCTTCTTAAGTTTCATGTACCAGTTTCACTGCAGATGGCAATGCTAGGCTTAACGTGTTCCCATGCCCATCTTAGGGATGGGAAGGGAAGCCTAGGCTATCCAGTGCCCCTGGCCTGGCTGTGCTCCTCAGGTATATCTGCATAATTGCTCATTGGACTACTTCGACACAGAAGATTATCCCATTAAAAAAAAAAAAAAAAAGAAAAAAGAGCTTTAAATAGTGTCCTAAAAATTGTTTTACTTTTGCAATGTTTTTCCTTTTTATTTCTTTTTTTAATTACGCGGTTACCTTGGCAGGAATCCATGGTGGCGGGAGCAAGCGGCAGCCGCAGCAGAGCTGGGGACAATGTCAGCCCCCATGTGGGGCAGGGGATCTGTGCTCTCCACCCGACTCATTGAGCTTCCCCCTTAGCCTGTGAAGATGGCAGTTCTCCTCTTCATGCACTGCTGAAGCATTGTTTTGCAGGAGGTTGGGTGAAATCCAGCAAATATATCTTTGTTTTTCAATCTGGTCACATACAATTCTCTCTGGGTTTTATGGTTATGCTGGCTGCTCTCTCTTCAGATTAAATGAGCAAACAATTAAGTATCCCACTGCTCAGCCAGACCTAAAGCAATGGTAGTGATTGCCAAGGATTAGACTGACTATAAACACTAACACTGGGAATTAATTAATTCAAGGTTTATATGTGTGTGTGACTTATAGAACAGGCAGAATTTCAGCAGAAAGCCATTCAGACAGGAAAAGTCATTTTTGTAAGTCAGAAAGAAAACCAGAAAACCACTTTTTGGACAGAATGCTAACTGAAGGCCGGGGTTGAAATATGAAAAGGGAAATTGGCTCTGTATGATTTTCGTGCTTAGGAGAACATTATTTGCCAATAAACATAGTCATATCCAAGAAATAGCTGACTGTCATCATTTTCTCCTGTGGAGTAGGGTGCACAGATCACTGCACACAAGGCAAATTCTTGAGATGAAAAGAATGAAAATATGAGATCTGATCTGATGCATTTGAGGCCTCTACTTGGGTATTTCAAAGTTGCCCATTAATGTGAAATCAGAAAACTTTGTTATCCAAATGCAAGCTCTGCTGAAACTGCGTGTAGCCTTGCCAAAGCCCGGCATGGTGACACAGCCCTCAGTGCAGCCCAGGCCAAGGCACAGACTTACTCATCACGTGTCCAGCAGAAACTCTTAAACTCTTCTTTTGATGGGAGATGCAGCGTGAAGAATCTGTGGCCGCTACATGGGGTGTCTTGCTTGATGAAAGGTGGATTTCTTGCTTGTTGAAATGAAACCATAGTTCATACCAAAAGCTTTCATTAGAAACTGGGATGAGACAACTCGAAAATAGGATGATTTCACTGTCTTACCACATATCCTGCCAACACCTGTGAGGGACTAGCCATGCACGAGCCATGTAGAAGTTAACAGGAATGGATGTGTAGGTAACATAGGACTTTACCAGCTGTAAGTGACAGGAGCACCCCCCACAACCTGAAGGACAAGTGAAGAACCATCTGCCCAGATCCTATCTTGTCACCAGAAGGAATGATACCCAACTCGGCTTTTTTGATCCATTTAAAATCTTAAATGTGGTAAATACACAGTAAATAATATAGTAATTCCTGGGATAAGTACTGCCATACAGAGGATTTCCTTTTCTCTCTCATACTCCCAAATCTAATTAATTTTCTAATTTTCCTCCCTTCTTTTTCCCAATTCTTGCTCTGTTTCCTCTCATTCTCATTCCTGCTTAAAAATTTCTGCGTCTTTGCACTTTTCCTTTCAACAAAGGGAAAAGAAATCATGTGGTCCTTCATTTTACTGCCCCTTTGTAGCAAAATCAGAAGGAGAAAATACAGCAGAGAAGGGAAGAGAAGCACATTTACATTTCTGCTAACTACTGTTGTTGCTGACATTTATATTTGTTTGATTTGCACACATTCTAATTAATATAAGTAGTAAAGGGGAGAGCTCAGCGGTGAAGCTACAAAAGTTTACAAGTTGCTTTCACATGTTTATTGCTTTGCTAAACCCCAGATCCCTAATCAGCTTAACAGATTATTCCCTGCATTCATAATGCTCCACTGACAATGAAATGTAAACAATCTGCTGCAATGGGAGAGGTAAGATCTACAGAGAAGATCTCAGTGTTAACTTATGTCTCTGTTCCTGGTGTCATGATAAAAAAGCAGTAATACAAGCCTCAAGTGAGTAGTTTCACTGCAAGTGAAAACAGTCTCACTGATCAAAAATTGTATGAGTATATATCCAAGGAACATGTTGTCCCACACTTATTAATTGTTGAATACAGTAGCCAGCAGTATCAATCACGCAAGTGAATGGAAAAAAAATCTTAAAAAAAAAAAAGAGAGAATGTGTAAAGTTAGTGACAAAAAAACTTCCCAAAACCAAACATTGTAGTTTGGGGAAAAATAAATATCAAAGCATTTAAAAGTATAAAAATATATTAGCATAAGGAATAGGAGTCCAGAAGAGCTCTCTTACTGCCCCTCGTATGGCATGGCATCTGTTAGGGAATTTACATTCACAATATAAGGAAGAAGGAATTTCACTTCATGATGTTTCCTTTCTGGGATTAGAAATAGGAACTCTTTGTCCTTTTACTCCAAGAAAGATGGGATTCAGAAAAGCTGGCTATTTTTGCAGCGTTTAATCTAAACGACTTTTTTTTTCCCCCTATCTGCTACTCATGACAAGCTCACAGTATTTTTGTGTCTCTGCACAACACACTGGATCTTCAGAGGGTGCTGAGCACCACAGGGAAGACAATCCTACTTTCACCTGGACAGCGTGCAAGTTAAAGGTAGATCTTACCTCAAATTATGTCCTATACTCCTGTGAGTGGGCCCCACTATGAGCTGGTTTTGGGTGGCATTCACCCACAGAAACTTGATTTTCTAGCCTAGAGCTGACCTCTCTTCAGTCAGCACCTGTAGGAATCAAACCAAACCTGTCAGATAGACTGCAGGGCTTTCAAGCAAATGAGCACACACGACTTAGCCAGGCTGCACCTACTTGCTCTGCTGTGCATTCAATTAAACATGCAGAAAGAACATATATATTTTGTCAGTTACTTGAAAGTCATTAGGCTTTTCTCTGCCCTTACCAGTTCATACCACAATCACAAATTTTTAAATAAGTAGGCACTCCTTAATAACTTCCAGCCGTAAGAAATGGGTCTCAGAAGGACAGGGTCATCTGTTCCAAGTTCTTGAGCCCTGAGCAACATGTTTAATTTGTTACACATCACATTAGATTGCAAGGCAGTCCAGGTTGCTATAGGGAATTCCATAACAGAAAGAATTGATATGTATTCAAATAAAAACATCTTTAGTCTACTGTGCAGTCAAGGAAGGCAAAGCCTATTCATAGTCTCTTGATACTAGTTCAAAAAACCATCACTTTACAGACAGAAACATATAGCCTGTTTTCTCATCACCACCCGTCAACAGCAATGACAGCCCAACTGACAGATAATTTCAGTGTTCTCCTAAGCCCTCCATCCTCAAACCAGTATTTCACAGGTTCAGCATATCTATTGCAGCAGGAAATATCCAATTTATTCAAGGGCATGTGCAATGTTGACCATTTTGTTAAAAAAATGGTCTCAAGATGGGATGTTTTACAGCACTTTTCCATCACGTGGGACCAGCAGCTGAAGCCTGAGGCTTTTTACTGGCCTTTTCCCCAAAGGCATGTGTGCAATCAGAGAGATGCAGCCCATCTGATCTCTGTAGCTCCTTGTCAGAGGAGGTGACAGTGGTTAACACAGCTCTTCTAGGTGTCTAACCTAACCTGTGATTAGATTCAATTGATCTAATGTGATTGGTAAGATTAGAAAAGATTAGATCACTCCTGCACTCTTAAGGAACTGTGCTGCAGGAGGAGAGCCAGAGTCTTCATCTGGATCTGATGATCTCCCACTAGACAGCACAGTGCTGGCTCAGGGAAGTGCTCCTACAGGAATCTTACCCAAAAAGACATCTATTGCAAGGTAAGAATCGTGACTTAGTGCTCCAACTGGAAGAGAATTTCAGCCTTGGCCACTCAGTGGAAGGCTTTATGTGTCAAATATCCCGTGTTATGTTCTGATCTTAGAATTTTCTTGGAGTGTATGCAGGCCTGTAGTTGCAGATATTTTCTGAAATTATCCTCCAGTGTGACACTTCTTTATGGAGTACAACAACTAAATAGCAGAGTGCAGGCCAAACCACTGGGCCACATAGGACATCATAAGAAGGAATTAATTTAGAGTACTATTTGAATCTAATCCCAAATGCAGGAGTTCAGGTATTTAATTGCAGAGCAGCTGTTCATACCACTGTGCCAGAAGCAAAAAAGCTTCAACAAGGCTGGGAGAGCTAGGGCAGTATGGCCTCATGGGGTAGCACAAGAAAGAGCGAGTGTATTTGGAAATAATTTGTATAGTCCTTCTCTAATCAGAAAAATAAGAATTTATAATGGTCACTCCTGCACTAAGTCACTTTTTCCTTCTTCGCTGCCAAAGTCAAGGAGAGGGACCCCTCATGCAGATAGTGTACATCCCTCCTCTTGTGTCTGCTTGCTGGAAACAAGGACAGCACTGAAGCAGCTCCCAGTTCACATCCTGGCAACAGCAAGGCTTGCCTGAATACTTCAGCTCCAGGCAAACACAACAGGATGCTTTAAGGCAGCAAGATACAAGTGCTTCTCTTCAGAACAGACTGTGCCCCTGAGAGGTGGATTTCACCTGTCATCCTCAGGGGAACTAGTCCTGAATCACACAGATATAGCTGAGCACATCAACACATCAGGGACTGACAAGGTACTTCCATTCAACTGCTTAACAGTAATTGCCCACATACATGTCTCTTACCAAAGGGAAACACAGACCCTGATGTGTTGCCGCTGTCCGCTGAGAGTTAGACAGTTTTGTATTTCCCACGGGGTAAAACTGTTCAGGTTATCTGTTCCTGGGCTGTAGCTAACACATATTAAGTTCAGAGGATATTGTGCCTACAGGTCCATAATCCTGAGAGCAGCATCAAGCTCAAAGGCCTGAGAAAACAATAGGAATAACTTATTCAATAATTAATTTTAATTAGTATTCCAACATGAGTGGACAAGGGAAATAAACAACTAACAGTCTTAATCCTAAAGAATCAGGATAATTACATTTGCATTTGTTTGTATTTGTTTAGAAAACCTCTGCAGCTGTGTCAGGTGAGCATGTTCTCTTGCACAAACTCATTAATTTAAGAAAAGCCATATCTTGAAATAATATTTTACCAGGTAGATGTAGAAATTGCTGATGGACCCAGATGGCTCTGTGATGCAACTGTTTCCCTGCTGAAAGCAGGAGTAACAGACAAGACACCAAAGGTTCCCAGCTTCCTTCCCTGCTGGGCTGTGACTGAAAGTTCCTTTTATTTCTTCCTCTCGAGTCTTACTCTAGTTCCTGTTTTGACTTTGGTTTCTCTAGGCTTTGTTTGCTGGTGGTTTTTTCCTGTTTCCTTTCGGAAAGGAGCAGTTCACTGACTCTCTCCACAAGTGACAGCCCTGCCTGTGCCTTGGTGCTATGGGCTCTGCCAAGCGTGTTCTCATTTCTGCCACACCAGCCAATAAAACACTCTTGCTGTGTCTCCCGACTACTTCAAGCACAAGAGAGCTGCAGCTGTACCACATCTGGGGTGTTGGGCAGATTCACTGCCTTTTGAGGGGGTTGCTTTTCTGTTTTTATTGGTAGCTCCAAATCCCCCTCACATGGCATCTCACTTGCATTTCTGGTGACAGTCTTAGCAAGAAACTAGGCTGACATTTTGAGGTTTTATATATAGATATATAGATAAAAAACCAAATAGTTATCTGTTCATATAGGGATGTGTGTGCATGTGCATACATTTTCCAGGAGCTGTATGTCAGGGTTGTTGTTGATGTCCTGAGGTTCTGGATAAGCAGCACATGGATAGTGCCCAGGAAGGGAATCCATAAAGCCTTAGCCTTGGAGTGCTTGAGCTCACTGTCATTTAACCTTCCTGGCTCTGCTCAGTGGCTCCATCCTCACAGTGCCCTGAGGAAGGATGTGTTATTCGTGAAGTCCTGAGTAAAATTAAGTTGCAAGTTGCTATCAGCTCTTCAGCTGCTTTTTACAGAAGTGCTGTCAGGTGAAGAAGAGGCTCTATAAGGTGAAGCAACCACGATATGAGAAGCTCTGTAAGTTCTGTAAAGGTATATTACATTTATAAGATATACAGAAGTGCTGTAAGGTGAACTAACTGGTGAGGAAGTTGCACTTGAATGGATTTTGATTTCATGTTGGTCAGAAGTAAAAAATACTGACTGGTTTTATGACCCTAAGTTGCGCCAACTACATTGCTATTTTTTTTGGTATTAGGTATTAAGTGTCCAAAATCAAAAGTTAACCTGAGATGAACAGCATGAAACATAGTGAGTGTCCCTTGTCAAAGACTATTTCCAAAGCATTAAACACAGGTGATCCAGGTTCCTCCAACATGATGATGGGTACTTGAAGACCGTGACATTGAAGTGGAACACTTTGGCAAAATCTGTTGCAAATCACTGACAAAGGTTTGTTGTTTTGGGTTTGTTTTTTTAAACACAATAACACATAAAAATAAGAAAGCGAGCTTTTTGCCTCAAAATGTAGGCCAGGCTGCCTGTGGCTCGGCCTGTCCCAGCGCAAAGGCAGGGCGGTGCTGCCGGGCCTCTCTCCAGAGCCAGGAGCCGTGTCCACGCCAGAGGTGCCGCGGGCGGCCCTGCGGGTCTGGCTCGCCTGGGCCGGGCGGGATCCAGCCGGGGCTTGCGGGGATCCAAGCGTGCACAAAGACAAGCTGGAGTAGAGCTCCGTGCAGGGGGCAGCGAGGCGGCAGCGCGGACCCAGTGCGGCAAGGGGAGCAGGGCCTGGAGCCCGGCCCGCGCCCTCTTTGCCTCCACAGGCCGCGGGCTGAGCCGGCGCGGGCTGCGCTTGTGTTCCCCGAGTTCGGCCCCGGCTGTGCGGCGCTGCCTCGCTCTCCAGGTGCTGTCCACGGGCATTGCTGGTGCTGGTGGGGGATGCACTCCCGGCCAGAGGCAGGGGGCGAGGGCCGCGCAGCAGCGGCTCCTGAGCGCACAGCCCCGGGCGCTGCCGCGTTCCTCCTCCCGCCACCCCGGCCTGCGGGACTCGCAGGGGCTGGGCCGTAGCGGGAACGCATAAATACACAGGGATAACAACAACAACAACAACGGTTGTAAGTGCAGTTAAATGAGTCTACGTTTATAGATCGTATTGATAATTGATTGATAATATAAAGCACATAAAGTCATATATGATAAATACACAAACACGTTTTGCATATTAATTATATGAAGCATAAATATGTGTATATATTTTATCATGTAAATAATGCATCTATATAACAACAGCTACATAATGACATTCATATATAAAGATATACTATAGTATATAATATACAGTATATATGCAGTGCAAGTTTGTATAACATAAGTAACATATACAGTATTTTTATATCATATATATGTAATATAATAGACATATATTGCTGTGTTTTATATTACTGTATTTTTATTTATACATTTTTCATAATAACATGCATATAACGTACAGTATATGCATTCTATGCATTGTATGTACATAATACAATATTTGTATTGTTATTGTTAGACATAATGTAGTACGGATACATAAACCCCTCAGCTGAAATACACGAGTGGATCTGTCAGGTTTGGCTTGTGCCTTTGCAGTACCAGGCAGTTTTGTTACTGTCTGGAAAGACTGCAGAGTGACTCCTGAAGAGGAGGCATGAGGAGAGCAGAGGTGCCCTAATGTGCCTTTTTATAAAACTTCAAAATGAGAATTAACACTGTGGTGTCCAGCTCTTGCTTCTCTTCATTTTAGTACTGGTTTTCCATCAGTTGCATTTTCAACCTAAATATGTTGGTGGCAATGAGAAGGTTATGTAGCAGATCTTTTAATGTTACCCTGCTGCTGCAGGACATCCCTGCCTGACATATTTTCCCAGATGTTTATTATTTTCTTTTTATGGATTGTGTTTAAATCCCAGAAAATAATTCAGACAAAAATGAAATATTGCGTAAAGGTTTTCTGAATATGGCTCCTTCCCTGAGAGTGTTGGCTGGTAGGAGACTTCCGAGAGAGTGGTGAGATTTATGTCCTGGGATAAAGACGATGCACATCATCTTCAGAGCTGTGAAGCTGCCTCGACACACACATCTGAAAAGCTGATTATCTGAAGTGCTCGGAAAGTATTTCTTGCGCAAATGTGCTCTTTCATACTTTCAAGATAACACCTACCACTGCAGTTGCCTCTTACAGGAAGAAATTATTGAGAATTCTGTAGGAAAAAAGAGAGTGATAGTTATTATGCAAGGGATGGTGTAGGGGTGGCCGAGACTTCAGATGGGAATTTGAGAAATAGCTTTGGGCAACTGGGCACAGGAAGAAATGTGTAGAGACAGCCAAGAGCAGTGATTGATTTCCCAGTCTCCGACTGCACCAACATTCATCTGATCACACTGGTCTTTTTTTATTATGATTTATTTATGTATTTAGAGTGCGTATTTGTCTCTGTGCTGTTCCATAGAACTGCTTTTAGGTGAATTTTATGACAGAACTTACAGTTTCTTCATTTAAATTGACAGGAGTCTTTTCTTTCTTTTTTTTTTTAATATTTCTAAAGTTCATACTCTTAGAAAGGTCAGGAAATAATGGCACATAAAATACGGATTTCTAAATAACATCTCCAATGTTTTCATTATTGATATTCAGAAACAACTCTACAATATAAGAAGAAATCCATCTGGAGAATACAAGAGTTAAACACAAAATTATGGGGTTTGTAATGTTGATTTAATGGCAGATTTGTATGAATTTAGACCCTAATCCAAACCAAATAAGGTCAACACCAGGACAGTCATGGTCAGCAGACCTTCTCTTCTGCCTGTAGAGTGCTGAGGTGCAAGTGAGGAAAAATTTTATATCAGTTTTGATGCTGAAGGACTGCCTTGTCTAATCATTCCGTCTGGTACCTCTGCAGGGTGCTGCCAAATTCAGTGGGGTTGAATCAATGTGAGTAACATTTGAATGTTTCAAAAGTGATAGAGCAATGCTGGAGCTATTTAGGTTTGGGATATTTTGAGATGCCATGCAATGTTCATCCCACAAACTGAATTGCCTCCTGCTTTGTATTCTGTGACATCAATCAGCTATTCCTTTGAAGATATCTTACTAACAGACACCCCACCCCCAAATTATGATGTCTCATAGAGGCACACCTCATTTTAGTGTTTCTCTCTGACAGTCTTCCATTAAAGAGAGAGTTACCATCTGCTTATAGATTAATTACAGTGTATTCCCATATATTCCCCTACCCTGCCCCAAAGGGTATACCACTAAGTGTAAAAGAAGCCCTTCTTAATGGGTCATATCTTGAGTTATATACTTAGTATAGCGCTAAGTATTTAGAAAAACTTGATGATGTGTTTTTGTTACCTTGAATCCTTCCTGTAATAACCACCCATCCATATGTTGCCAGTAGGCTTGACAGCGTGAGGATATGTTTGTTAAACAGGGTGGATCTTGGCTCACAGTGCTGCTCTGGGACCACCTCAGTGAAGGGGGTTGTTGTTACAGCTGTAGGGTGGTGGTGGGTGCCATGCTGGCTCTTCTCCCTGAACACACCCCAGAACCTCCCAGCGATGTGGTAGGGTGTCTGTGAAAGGAGGACACTTCTCTGGCAGCAGGACTGGCCCAAGTGAGCATGTGGTCAAGCCCGTGGTGGGGCTGCAGCACTCAGGACCCACAGGGAGGGTGTGTGTGCATTTGCAGGCAGCCCCAGCCACAATACAGCAGGAAACATCCCTCACCTGGTGTTTTAACAACGTGAGTTTGGCACACATGTGTGCCAGTGAGTCTTACTGGGGACCGTCATTCTTATGGATTGTGCACAGTGCGGTCCTGACAAAAGAAGGTTGTAGGGAAAACTTTACTGGAGATTACAGTGTCTCACTGCAGGACCTGAGACTTGTGTTATCCCAGCTAATCTCTTTTTAGTTCATGGGTTGTTTCAACACAGAGGAATTTCATAAGACTTGTGCTTCCATGAGGGATGTTACAGAGGAATATATCTGAACTGTTAGAAATAGTAAAGCAGTTAAAGAAATATATTGGTGACATAATCATATGCATGTAAATCAGGACCTAGCTAGATACATTAAGTCCAAATGTCTAAAATTGGAATGAAGGCCTGGAGTGAAGCAAAAAACCACCACACACCCTCTCCTTTTGTACACAGAAGTACTTAAAGCAGAAATCCACCCCAGAAATCCCCTATCCTACCCACTGTATGGAGCAGGCTTTGGTCTATGGCCCTTGTGTATGGATGGGATTTGCAAAGCTGCTCCCCACACTTCTAGCCTTGCTGCAATATCTGATTCAGTATATTGTAAAGGAGAAAACTGGGGCTCTACAAAAAGCCTGGCCCTCATATTAGTCCCCCAGCATTTCCTATAGCTGCAGTAACTCCACGTGTTCCACTGTACGCTCTCCACAGGCACATTAGCAAGCAGGATGTGTTATGTGCAGAATTGGAGTGGGAGACCACAGCACACCAGAAGGAGCCTCACCCATGAGCTTTTGCATCGATTTGATAGCCTCTGCCTTCTTTAAAGATATTTAGAGTTGTTTCAAAATGGCAAATATTACCTTATTCTCCATAAGGTGTTCCATGGAGGAGGCAGTTTTTTGGCATTGATAGAAAGATGATTCATTTGTCTAAACCACTCAGCTTTGTTGTGTGCTCAGCTGGTAAATGGCAGTCATACCCAGGCGGGCTCCCAAAGAGGAAAATACCTCATCCCTTGTCAAAAGGAGGAAAAGTTAAATTTGCTCACACTACAATTTTCATAGGACTTTAAAAGGTAAGCAGCTGGGGCAAAGAGGTGATTTATTCTCATTTTCAGGACTCTGCTCTCTTCCACTCCTTCGTTTCTTGTAAGCACCGATGCAAGGGATTGACGGAATCCTCACTTGTTCTTGCCTTGGCAAAGCTTCGTGATTTGACAAAAATAATTGTGCATTAAAAAGAAAATAAGTTTTTCTAAATGCAGGAATTTGCACAGGTGGATTTGTGAACACGTGCATTTTACAGGAATGGTTTAGGATCTTGTCTGGAAATCTGCCCTCAAATACCTTTCAGTGATAGATATTCAGATTGACTTGTTCCAAAGAACAAGGTTATGAGGCACCAGAGATTACCTAAAATGAACCACGAACATCATTTTTCAGAAGAGCCTCACTGGAGCAACATGGAAAAATGATGTATAGGGAATCAAAACAGATCCTAAGGACATGCTAAGCTCCAAACCCGCTTTCTTTCCTAGCATGCTGCTGGCTGCAGGATGGCTGTGCTCGCTCAGAGAGCTCATTTATACTGACTTTGTTTTGGTGAGGGCTTGCACAGAGGAAATTACCTTCACCAGGGCAAGGGCATTGACTGGATTTTGCAGATAGGATAAAATGATGCCAGTTCTGACAGCAACTGCTTAAATTTAAACCCCTCTGCATGTTCAACTGCAAAAGCTGGCCAATATTTTCAGAACACTGTCAAAAATAGGTGCAGTCTGATGTCTGCCCAATCCATTGAGTTCTTCTAGAGCTGGTCAAATGAAGAGCTATATTTCAACAGGAGATCAACAGAAAAATGGAACTTTTCACTAAGTATTCTTATCCTTTTTTTACTTGCATGCAAATTTGTGAAAGAAATATAATTTCTCTTCTATATTCATCTTTATGTTTCCCCCATGCTGGTGCTATAGGAACAGTTCACACAGTTCAGAGGAAACCTGCAATAACATTTTGTCTCTTGATGATCAATAGAATATGAAATAAAAGCTCCACTTCTAAAAATAAATCAGGGATTTATGCTGTTGAATTTACTTTACTTTAGGCATATAAACTGTTATTGGAGTTCCATGATATTGAATAGTCGACACAGAAAAATAAATCAGGCCAGTGAATTGGACCACGTGCAACAATGAGACTAACAAAGGAAATCACATGTATTTCTAATCAAACACTAGTACGGGGCATAAGATGGACAGGTGGTAAGAGGGAAAACTCCTCAGAATGGGAAAACAGTACTGAAAAGAACAGATATTTGCATAAAATTATTATGCTTTTACCTAAAAAGTAACATCTGGGTGCACGGTTTATGAAGTTTCATAGCACAGAGGTTTTGGTACGAATCAGAGACAGCTTTCCTCCTCCCACTTGGCGTGTTAAATGTCAGAAGTATGAATGTCCTATGTACCTGGACCTGGGCTCCTGCACCAAAAGTGGGCTATCTTTGCCTTCTGGTCAACGGGCAAAGCGGGGCTCATGCCATGGAGATCCAGCTGACGTGCCTCAGGGGAGGGCTTGCCATGTGGATGTGCAGCTGTGACCTCTGAGACCAGATGTCCACTGCTAAAGATTTGTCATGGGTCCAGCAACCCACATCTTTGGAACAGGGGGAGGTGAGTGTAGGCATGAGACCTCTGCCTCCATCCACCTGCATGTGTGATGGCAGACTTGCCAAGCTGAGCAATCTTGCTGTGTGAGACTCACTTGGATATTTGACTGGAGATCATGGAGGTTGTTTACCACTTGCAGACAATTTTCTACAGAGCACAGACAAGATCACGGCTCTGTCTCAGAAATTATAATGGGATGGAGAATTGATGATATTTGATACAATATTTATGCTGGAGTTCAGTCAGTCTGTTCTCAGTGGTTAATTACATTTGGTTGGGGAGCCACAGGAAGAGCAGGCCAGATGCTAGGAGGTCTGTGGTTTAAAGCTTTTGTCCTCCTTTCCCATGCTAGCTGTTCACCTACAGCCATGCTCCTGGTCCTGCTCCTGCTCCCTTGGTGTTCTCATGCCCAGCTGTCCTTCAGCAGGGACCTGCCTCATCCCAGGCCTGCTTCTGGGGGCACCTCTTGGGGCTGGGAGGTGTCCAGGGCTGGGGATACAGTGCTCCTGGTGGTGAGTTTGGTGCCACATCCAAGAGACACACCTGAGACAGGTGCTTTGACTACCGGACTCTTGAGAATGAACAAATGGCATCATCTGCTCTCCTCCATCTGTGCACCCAGAGGCACCAGCTGTTGAAGGATGCATGTGTTGGGAAGAGGTTTCCACTGGCTGGTAGGTCCTGAGTGACCAGGACTGTCCAAGTGCTGATGGAACCTCAGATGTTTTGTGCTAGCTGCCTTGGCAGGAGGTAGTATCCTGCAGACCCACTGGGCTGCTCTGCAGTCTCTCTTCTTCCCCGTGGCACTGTGGGGGGCAGAGGTTACTCTCCTGGCAGGGTACAGCTCATTTCCATGAGGTCAGGCTTTGTGGTACCTGAAGAAAGGCACCTCAAGTAGTAAGTCATGAATTTGGCATCAATGCCTTTACAAATCTAAGCCAAGCTTCCCCTCCACCTTTCCCCCCCAGTATTATGGACCCTCTCTCTCTCAGAGGGGGCAGAACAGCAAGAGATCAACCTTGTTGGAACATCTTTTACTAAATGTTGAAAGCACTTGGCAGTGCAGCCATGCACATCTATGTTCCTGGATGCCAACCTGTGGGACAGAAAACTTCTGGGATGGCTCATCCCTACTTGCATGTTTGGTGGCATGCTCCCTCTGGTGATCCTGCAGTATCAAGTGTTGGTTGCTGTGTTGGCAGGTTCCAGGATAACAGAGCACCCCTGAGCTTCCTGTCCAAACCAGCTGTCTCCAGCATAATTTTGTGGCACAGAGTGTGTATTGTGCATCCAGAAAGGCATTGCCAAGCAGGGCGGCCTTGGCTTTGCAAAGTGCTGTGACACAGAGCGTTACAAGAAGGTCAGCAAGAAAGAACACCTGCTGTTTGTGGGTCAGCAGAGGTGCCTTCTACAGGCACAGTGTCCACTGTCAGGGCTGCTGGAGAGATGGTCAGGTCTGTGGCATTTATCAGTCTTCCCCTTTCCAAGCTACCAGTTTGTTCACTCTTTCTACGCAGGTCACATTTTCTGCACTTATTTTTGCAACTTTCTCCTGAGCTCTCTTCATTTGGTGCACATGTTCCTTGAAGGGTGGTGTCCAGAATGAGAAACAGCAGTTTTGCTGGGCCTTCACCAGCACTGGACAAAGCAAGAGGATTCCTACACATACCTTCATGCCTGCACCCCCTCTCTTGACATCCCCACAGGGTTGCTTCCCGCCCCTGCAAGCATTTGACACTGCTGCCTAGTGCTGTGATTCACTCCATCGCTCTTGCCTTGCTCCTCATCCTGTGTTCACACAGCTGATGCTTCTGCCAGAGCATCAAGTTTTCGTGCTTGTCCCTGCTGAATCCCACGGCCGATCTTAGAGCACTTGGCAGATTTTAGATCATTCTGAATTCTGCTCCTGTCTTTCGGCACCTGCAGAACTTCTGAGGTTGATGTTTTATGCATTCCCACTCACATACCATGAGTCATTAGTAAAAATATCAGGCAGCTCCTGTTCACAGCAGTGCGCAGCAGCCCATTCTGTACTTTTTTCACAGACACTCAAAGAATGCTCTTCGTTCTTTGTAGGTTTTCGAACAAGGCCTGTAATCTCATTCTTGAGGTTCATTTAAGAGTGTTTTCTCCCAGCTTGTGTGTGAGAATGACATTTGCCACCTACATTACGATGCTTGCTCACTTTGTAGTGTTGTTTAAGAAGGAAACTGGGTTGATTGCACAGGATTTATTCCTGATAAACACATTTGATGCTTTTTATCCTCTTATTTTCTTGTGGGTTTGCAGATAGCTCTGATTATTTTTCGAGTGCTGTTGAGTGGTTTTTGAGTACTACTGAGTGGTGATCCTAGGCTTTGCCATCTGAAAGATTTCTGCCCTATTTTCAGTCTTCTGGGACCTCCCCCATCCTTCAAGAACCTCAGCTATAACCACTAATGACTCTGAGACTCCTTCAGCCTAAAGTACTCCTAAGACAATTTCCTCAGGCAACAGAGAGGGCTGTGGTCCCTCAGAGTCTGGCACCCAGAGAACAAATTGCCTGCATGGGGCCACTGCCTGCATGGGGAGGGCAGCCACCAGGCCCTCTCCTGCTGCCATGGGCAGACCAGAAAAGTGAGAAAAAGGAAATATTGTTACTTGCCTGTTGCAGGTGAGGAACTGAAACAACTGCTGGAGTCCCTAATTGGACTCTAATGTAAAACTTGAGCCCTATTATTCATATACCCTCTCCTTTTCTCATCCTCTCTCAGTAAAAGGGATGATTTCAAGGCCTTGGCACCAGTTCAGATCAGAGAGTGCAAAGCACACACAGTTCTTTATTTACAGTGCAACAGAGATCTGCAGATAATTCAGCCTCAGCGATATTACACAATTACTTATAGATGCCTGTGTTGAAAATAAATGAGAATTATTATGTATTGAGAACTTCTCAGCAGTCCCTGGGATTAAAGAATGTAATAACATTCTATGTTAAACATTGTGTTAGGGGAAATAATACTTTAGTACAGGTATTGGCAAAAGAATGTTTCACTTAAAGGGCTGTTAGACTACAGTGAGTACAGGAAGTCCAGCTTTAAAAGAACCATGGTGGTTGAGGTACAGCACAACTCACTTTTTAATCAAATCCCAGGGATGACAGTGAAGCTCTAACTCTGAAGGTCCCTTCCCACCCAAACCATTCTGTGATTCTGTGATGCTGTTCATGACTGACTGAGGCTTTGTTGCTTGGGAAAACCAAGTGTTAAGAGCCATGGATTTCATTTGCTGTAAGAGCAAGTTGTTTGACCTTTGGCAGTGGGAGATTTGACACTTAAGTGGATTGATTTTGGCTTGGATTCATCCTAGCTAGCTATGGAAACATAAATGAGATGCCTGAATTAGGAGCACAGACACAGTAGGCTCCCTCCATAATCAGTGGAAAGAAATGTGTGCCTCTGGAGAGTGGACTGGCTCTCCCAAGAACTGAGTAGCATTTATTTCTCTCCAGTGACAATGGGAAGAACCTAAAGTAATAGTAATCCTACTTTAAATACCTCAGATGTTTTATGTTATGTCAGTTCATATACAAGTGGCTTGGGTAGCAAAATAATGATGAACTAAATAAGACCCCAGACAACATTTGAAGCATATTTTACACAGAGCTGCACAATTTTGAGCTGCACTTTCCTTTTTGTTTGTTTGTTTGTTTGAGGTTTGTTGGGGGTTTTTTTGTGTGCGGATTACAGTTCTCACCCAGAAATTATTAATTTTCTGCAGTTCCCTCCTAGCTTACATAAGAGGCTGGGCAACTTGTTAAATTGCATTCGTATGCCAGTTGAAATTAATCAATTAAGTGGCCTCTATGGGATTGCTGCAGTGCATGGGCACCTCCTGATTTGGCCACAACTCATGTCCTGGGGCCAGCAGATGGCTCTGGTGGCCACCAGGCTTCACCCTGGCCCTCAGTCCACCTCCAGTCTGTAGCCTGCAGGCAGTGGCCATCCCTTTGTTTGAGGGGGAGCAGAAGGTGAGCCATCTCTCATGAACTCATTGCAGATGAGGGTCATTTCCCTGAAAGGCCCACCAGGACAGGTGGTGCTGGAAGGGACAAGAGTGACGCTTGGGGTCCCTGTTCCTGTAATGGGGAGATGGAGGGCAGGAGCTGGTGGGGTTGTGAATGGGCCTCATGGTGGATCCTTCAGTGCTGTTGCAGTTTTCTGGGTGCCTGGAAGCTGTTCCTTCTGCAGAAGGCATCCTGCCATTTTCAGGGAGGATGGTCAGTAGATAAGTGCCAAATTCATGTCTAGCAGCTGCTGCTGTAGCCCAATGACAGTGCACACTTGGTGGCAAGGGCTTCATTACCAAAGGAAATATGGAATGCCCTTTGTGACCTTTTACTTCCCATGAGGATGCTCAGACCTGGCATCTTCACGGCTCCTTTCATAAATGCTAGTCAGCCCTGCTGTCTGGCAGGCTCCAGTACATCTACCTCTCAGTGCAAGCTTGCTCCTATTCATGGCTGCTTCAGCTCTCTGAGGCTTCCAGGTGCCTCCATTTGGGAGGTGAGCCACAGTGGGGCTGGTCACTTCCCAGGCTCTGCTTTCCCAGAGACAGCATCCTGCAGCTCAGTGACTCCCTCCGAAAGCTGCCCAGAGCTTGGAAATTGTGCCTCTGAATTCACTATCTATCTCAGTGTCTGTCTGCAGTGGGAAACTGCTATCATTGGAACAGAATGTTTTTGTAGAGATAGGGATGATTTGTCTCCGCTGCCTTGAGCTTTCTGACACTGAAATGTCCAGTCCCTTGTCAGTACAGAGAGAGGCATTCATTAGATGGGGAGCTGGCCCACCTCTTCTGGATGCCTCCTGAAGGGGATTAATTTTTTCTGGAGGTGTTAATTTTTTTTACTCACTAGGGACAGAACCTATGGAAATAACTCAGGCTGAATATTTAATATGTAGTTACTAAAGTTTAGTGAAATAAAGGTGCAGAATCATACTCCAGTGTTCATATCCTTAAGCAAACTGTGGGCTTTTTAGTGCACTGCTCAGCAAGGAACTAATTAATGTGGGAGAGCAACTATGAAGTGGAATTCAGACTGTATGATTTAAAAAGAAACAACCAAAAATTCTGCTAGTGACCCACTGAAAGTGGGTTTCTTTATATTCATCCTCCTGTCACTTTGACACAAACCTGAACTGAGACAGTTACACAGCTGAACCACAGCTACCCAGAGGCTGAGTGAGTTGCCAGGTTTGCTCAATGATTGTGGGAGCATTGGCTCATTGTAGCCACCCTGGGCTCAGTGTGGTCCCAGGCTCACTGCATGGCCCACGGTTGAGATTTACAGCCCCTCTCACCCAGTGGGAAGGATGCTGGTTCTGCTTCTCTTGTTCTTTGCTGAGTGATGCCTCTCCTCCCATCCCATGCTGTTCTGAAAGATGAGGTCACCTGAGGCCTTGGGGTCTTTCTGCTTGGCAAGGAAAAGCAGGAAGATGCAGGGACACACATTCAACAGCAGAATTGTTATGGGAAAATTGAAAATAAGGTGGAAAGTGGCAAAAAGCATTGCATATACCTTCTCAGGGCAAACACTCACAGTGTTTATTTAGTTTCTCCTCTTGATTTTATGCTATCAAATTAACAGCTGAATTCAGCTGAGGATGAAGCATGACAAATTATCCCTCAGGTGAGCTCTGGGGCTAATGAACAGGATGTAACTGGCAAGTGACTGAAAAGGGGACTCCGTGTTACCTGATGAAAGAGCTTCTTGCCAGTGCTGTGCTGCAGATGAAACCTAAGGCCCAGTGGGAGGCTGCAGGTTACTCAGGACGGAGCCAGGGATTTGCACAAAACACTGATGCTGTGAGGCATCAGAGGCATCACTCCTCACACCGCCTCAGAATTCACCACCTGCATCTGAGCACAAGAGCCTGCTCCTGCCCTCTCCCCTTATGTGCACAGACAGTCAGACAGACAGGCACGCTGGGTCAGTCACAGCTCCACAAGCTTCACAGGGGCCACAAAGCAGCTCTGGGAGCAGGAGACAGCAGCTGGGACAGAGATGTGGACCCTCACTGAAGGCTCAAGCATACTCGGGTTGTCTTGGCTCAAAGCTGCAGCCAAGGGGCTCTTCTGCCATTGGAGGGTCATAGTGAAGCAAAGTTTTGGGTTCCATTCCTCTGCCCTTCCTCTCCTCGGGAATCTATCACAGTGCAGCTGAGGAACACCTGGTGCCGCAGAGCATAGCCTCATGTGCTTCCTTTTCCCTTGGGGCAGAGCTCACTTTTGAAAAGGAACTATGGCTCAGCTATGACAGGGAAGGCACACGGTGTTTGAGCTATTCCTAGCCAGTGACGATTCTGTTCAAGCTTTCAGCAAGTTTGGCTTTACGTGCCCCCATTCCAGCTGGGCCAAGAGTTCCAAGTTCCTGTAATCCATTACTGAAGAACAGAGAGTGAAGGACAAACCAATTTGTCATTTGCTTTTTTAAAAAAAGATTAAAAATCTTTCTCAGCAGCAGGGTAACTGTGCCTTGGCATTTCTTCCTTACTCTGGTTTAAATAACAGCAATGAGATATAGCCCCTTCCCCTAGTCAGGAAAATAACAGAAAAATTATGGAACCCTCAAACACTAAGCACTTTGACATGTAAGAAAACCATCCCCATTCCTTCAGCTCATCACAAAGCACCTTCAGGCTGCTGCCAGGTGCCAAGGTGGCAGTGGCCTCCCTAGGACCCGCCTCTGCTCTCTGTATTGAGAGCTAAGGTTGTGGGCAGATTTGTCCAAACTTTCCATTGCTCATGTCAGCCGAGCTGGATCTCACCTGTCGTTTCTTAATGGAAACACGTGGAAGCACCTGAGAGATAATTCAAGCCCTCACTCTGCTTGGCATCAGACACCTCCTTTGACTACTCTGACTCCAGTGTCCCCCTTTTAGGATGGACCTCATCAGTGGGGTGCTGTGGATTACATGAAGTTCCTAAAACCTTTCTAAAAGGTGTGGATTAATGGTTTTTATGCTCTTAGAAAGGTCACTTGCAAGAATGCTGGCAAGGAGGGGAAGAAATAGCTCTTTCTGGGCCCTTTGGGGCTGTTTTTATGCTTACAAACGCACCCACTGCAGAGACAGGGGCACTCTGATTAAAAGTCAGTGACACTCCATAGCTCATGATTACACACGAAGTTGAAAGCTGAAGTGAATGTAGCCTTAGGAACCTTATTAATCTACTGTTTGATTAAACTACCTTTCAGCCTCCTTATTAAACTGCAGTAGTTCTAGAAGAATAACAACAAAGTCATATGAAAGGCAAGACTGCTTTAGGGTGTTATTTTGTGTTGTCATTGACTACTCATAAGTAAGAGGGGAAAAGGCATTTTATCCAAGGTAAGAAAAGATGTGACAAGCATTAATATCTTCTTTTGTTTGTTTTATCACTAATATATCCATAGGGAAGCGCCATTGCACTGCACAGGTAAAACCATTTCTCAGTTAAGTCTCAGTGGCCACATTCGACTGAAGCCAGGGAAGTGAATGAACACTGACACACAGCTTTTCCACTGATCAACCCACTGCACCACTTGCCTTTGAAAAGGCGATGCAGACACAGAACGTTCCAGGAAGGAAGCTCTCACACAGTGTCAATGCCCCAGTTTTATTTATTAATTTATTAATTTGTCAATTACCACTATAGCAGCATCTGAAACCTCAGCTGAGGCCAGACTTCCATGAATCTGGCACTAGCGAAAATGCATGGTCTAAAATGAAGGGTTTTTCAGCTTGTTTGCATTCTGTTCTCACTCACATGCATGAATTAGGGGCTCAGCCCAATGACATTACCACTGCCTCGTAAGAGACAGAGCACCCACCGATTGGTAAGGCAAACTCAGCTTCATCTTCTGGGTCTGTGGCATATTGGGAGATGCACAATCTGTATCTCTAACTTTAGACATAAATAATGGTCTACAGCAGTATTTTGATGCAGAAACATAATTTCCAAAAGGTGCATGAAAATGTCAGACACTCCCTTTATTTTATACTTCCTTACTAGTAGATGAGTGCTACCTTGAGTGACTGCCCTTAGTTGCCTGTCCCAATGGAAGGAGACAGAAATCCTGCTTTAGATAACTGAGTACATATATGTGAAAGAGCTTGAATGCTCTGAGATATTCACTAGCAATGCCACTTATCGCAAACAAGTCTCCAGTCTATGCTACATCTATTTGAGGAGAGTAACAACCATGTTTGAGTTTCTGATTATTTAATACTTTCATCTCTCTTGCCTTTAGGAGGTGGACTCAGGCATACAAATCAAACAGCTACAAAATCTCCTGTGATTCCTCCTCAAAGAATAAAATAATTAACTTGATATATCAAGACGTAATTCAGACTAGAAATGTTACTGCTGTTAGAAGTGGATTAGTTGAGTTACAATTGTTCAGCATCAGGAGGTATTAACCTATATTTGTCTGATATTAGAAGTAAAACCAATCCAATAAATTTTATGAAATGGCTTTTAAAGTAAAGAAGGTCTAATATTTACAAGCTTAAATAGTATTTCTATTTAAATATTTTTACAAGCTAGGGAAGGTACAAAGTAATTCCTGGAGGGTAAGTCCTCAAACATAACAATTTATATGCCAAATGAAATCCACTGCTGGTGTTTCTTAAAACTAGGTAATGCAGCATTAACCTCCCCTAGCTCACCAGGCTCCTGACTTTCATCGGCATCCAATTGTTGATGAATTGCCAACATTTTTGAAGTAAAACCATATAAACAAAAGTACAAATATATTTAAAATGTAAATGCTTCTTTGGCGGAGATCAAGGAAAAGATTAAATACCTCAGTCTGGCAAAGGATGTAAGGATGTTCCTTAACCCCCCTTTGACTTCAATAGGACATAAACATATGCTTGAAGTTTGGCATGCTCAGAGCTTTGAAGAGAAAATTCACAGGCAGCTTTGGGAATTGCAGCACGGAGCAGTATCCTACTCAGGTTTTGGGAGCCCAGCCACATACTGAGCCTGCAGGCTTGAGTCAGATGTCTGTAAACATGGCAAACACAGGTAAGGCCCAAACCCATGGCACACTGTGTGCAGGGAGTGGGCAAACTTAGCTAATAGGCACATCGGAGGAAAAGGTTTTAGCTTGTCCTAATTACCTGTTTGTGCCCCTTGGTGCAGCGGGTGCAGAGCAGGGACAGGCTCATACAGCCAGCCTCCTTTGGGAGTCGGCACTCCCTGGGACCATGCCAGTCCCTCAGGAGAACATGAGGAGGGAAGGTACAGTGCCACGAGCTCCTCCGTGGGAGCACCTGTGCAGGTGCCTTTCCTTCCTCTGCCAAAGAGTGTTTGCTCTAACAAACAGCAGGACAAAAAGGGATACAGGATTTTAGCTTCCAGTCATATTGTGGGCAACCTCCAGTCCATTGCTGAGCTTCCAGACACAGGAAAGATGAGAAGATAGGCATGTTGTTGCCACCTCCACAAGGTTTTGATGTCTTGGTGCTCAATGCACCCTAGCCTCACCTGGCTGAGGGGAAACCTGAAAGATCTTCCAGGGAGCCGCAGCAGTGAAAGGGAAGGGCACATGGCTGTCTGTTATGCCTGGTATGAGGTGGCAGATACACTTCAGAAAACTGATATTTTGGATGTAGGTTTCTACAGGAACACATAGGTTAGATACCAATGCCTACATCTTCTGCTGGATGCAGTCCCAACTTTTCACCTAAAGACGATTTTAAACAGTGAAAAAGACCCCAGTTCATCAGAAGCAAGTTGAAACGTCTGTTTTGTAAATAATTTCAATTACAGCTCCCTGGTGCTTCAGTGTGTGTTCCTGCGGCTCCTACGGCCCCTGCCTTTATAAAGTCTCTCCACACTCATTATGCCTTATTTCCTATGTTGTCCTCCTGTCATTTTCACTGGTACTAAATAAAGCTTTCAAAACTACTCAGAACAATTCTCATGGAAAAGTACACATTCCTCATGAGCATCATTTCCAGTGGGAACATCTCAGTGGCCATCATCATCATTTATTTTATTCTAGTATACCTTGTTAAAATGATGTTATTGCACATAGCCTTCATCTAACAAAAGAGCTGGCACTGGCTTAGTAATAGCCCTGGAAACAGCTAATGGTCTTATATTCACGTTGAATGGGAGCAGGAAATCAGTTAACAAAAATGCAGCAGCCAAAAATCGTGTAATAGATTAAAAAGCCATAATTACGGCATACTGAGGGTGGTGGGGGGGGGTCACACTATATAATGTCAGTGTCTGTGACTGAATGCTTTCCAGAGGTGTTGTTCTTACTTTTGTCAAGGAGTTCAAGTATTTTGTTTCACTTCTTGTAGGTGAAGGCAGAAGACGGAATATTTCATTATATGACGATTTTTTAAAAAATATAAACAGAAGTCTATATAAAATGGAGGTAATTTGTGACCTGGCACTTTGAAAAAAAATGACCTTGTAAACACTGATTTTCTCATCATCATCTAACATGAGTTGTGGGGGGAGGAGAGACGTTTCTTAGAGAGGGTGAGAAAAAGGCAAACAGGGACAAGAACAATTCAAAAATAAAAAAGTAAAAATTTCAGCCTGTTTCAATTTGTGGTTTGTCATGTTGGAATGAGCAATCTGAAGAGTTCAAAATATTCAGCTGTGTAGGATGCCCCTTAGTGGTTGAATTTAAACTCTGTTGACAGACAAAATAATTTTAAACACTGAAGAAGACCCCAAAATAATATTTGTATTTAGTAACCAAGAACAAAGGATTTTAAATGCTAACATATGCACAGAAGAGCCTACAAAGCCATGTTTACATAAAACATAAGAAACAGTTGGAAAAATACAAACCAATAGTAAGAGAACATTCCTGAATAAGCTAGTGTACCAAATGAGAAGAAAACAAGGGAGAAGTAGGGGAAAAAGGTCAAACTCTATTTCTATTTTGATCAGAATGTACATTATGGGATGAGTTGACTTTGCAGAAGAATACAGGCAGATATTGAACTCTGCAATGGAACCCAACCTAGTATTTTTACTGATACTTTCTAGAACAGAGAGTTTCTGCACAGCTATGAAGTTATCTGGTCTGGAGCCATGGGCCCTTCCCAACACCATATGGCTGGTGTAGCCTGTGGCCATCTCTGCTGTGACAGAAGGCTACCAGCTTGTGTTACAATACACAAACATTGCTACTCAAAAGGCATCAAGAAATGTTTAAGATTCACTAGAAAAAGCTAGAGTGCACAAATTCTGTAATACCCAAATGTACAGTGCAAAGAGTCTGTGGGAGATTAATTTCATTTGTTCTAACCTTTGTCATGAGGAATATATTGCATCTAACTTCTTCTTTGCAAAACCAGTCTTTGCATTGGAGTCATTTGCAAAAGCTGCAACGCAGTGACACTCCCAGAGCCCAGCACCCACACTGGTCTGTTTACAGCTACTCTGAATCTAACTGTATTTTATACCTTTAGATCTCTATGTATACACTGGATAGCAAAAGAAGTCCATAGTATTTACAGAAAGTTTGTCTTATTTGGAAATCCGATGCTTCTGATAGCAGTTATTTTTTTTTCTTTCTTGAAGAAGTCTGCAATTCTTCCATCTATTTAACTTTGCATGTAGAAATCACGGCTGCAAAGCATCTCATTGCCGCCACACCGGTAACTGAGGCAGAAAAGCCACTCATCAGCAGTACTGACATAAGCCTGGACTTCTTGGGTCACATCCTAACACAGCTTAAGTGGTCAAGGGGAATCTCTTTGTTTGAGTTAGCTGGTGTGTGCTGTAGCTGGATATGCTGATCCCGAACACTCCCAGGAGCAATGCCGCCCGTTGCAGCGCTGTGTCTGACGGGTTGATAACGATCTTTGCTGCAGCTTGAGTCTGAGGGAGAAACAGGGCAAGTTACAAGCTCATTCAGCTCCGTGCAACACAAAAGAAGGTCTTTGGAACCTACAAAGCACTTTTTTCTTCTCCATGCCATTTAACAGGGTATGACTCTGCCTTCCACTGAAGAGCACTTCACACAATCTACTGTGCGTTCTGGAAGGCCCCCCTTTTTATCAGTTTGTAAAAGATAGAACACATTTCTGATATGATTTTCCTTTCAATTGCGACTCACTGATTTTGGTGATTTTAATGGGGTTCCCTCTGGCTATCTGAGAGGGAGAGCTGAATCAAGTGCGGAGGCTTAGGCATAAAGGAGAAAGAACTTTCTTATTCTGTGAAGAACAAAGATCTCTTCCTTCCCACAGATTAGCTACTAACACAGGATGCTCCACTGAATGTTAGATATTAATTCAGGAAAACAAGGCTAGAAGGGATTGCTAAGATCCTTTATGACCTCCACAGGCAGGACTAGAGCAAGCAGTCACTTTGTCAAGTCCAATGAAGAAGCAGGAAATACCAAGCAAATTAAAGATAAGAATTACTTATTTACTATCTGAATAACAATCAGAAAAGAAATTAAGTTGCTTGCCTAGTCCATATGATACATGGACCAAGAGGTAGAAACAGTTGCATGGAGTCTCTAGAGAGCAAAACAAAAATTCCTATACTTGTTGGTGCTTTGAGTTAAAATATAGCATGTGTCTTTCTAGTTGCTGCATTTGGTTTCTTTTATATAAGAAATAATTACTAGGCCTCAAATAATGATTTTTTTTTTTTTAAATGCTTTCCCTTGCAATCCACGGATGAAAAGCATGGCATCACTGACAGGAGCAACAGATTCCAAGCAGCCTCTTTTTCACTTCTAGATTCTAGGTTTTTTATTGAGCTTAAAGAATTAGATCCGAGTGCTCTGACCTTGATAAACGTGTCTGACTGTGGCTACTTCGGCCACAAAATAAATATAGACAAAAGAAATTCCAAACAGAATTACTATGTAAGGTGATATCAAAAGATATGCAGGGAGGTGTGAAAGAAATTCATGGCTAGGACTGAAACACAGCATCTTTAGCTCAGCCTCTCAACTACTCAGGTCTCCCCTCTCAGCTACCACAGTCTATGATTCTGGATGCAGATCACAGTGCTAAGAGCTGTGATATTGTCCAGAGAAAGGATGGATACTCTGTAAATATCAAAATATGGAATACAATAAGGAAGATGTTTTACTTTGGTGTATATATATATGTCTGTATATTTATAGCTGCTTTAGTCTCAATTATTCAGCTGATTTGAAATGTTTTCTATACATGCTTTTATTTGTTTTCTTCATATAATGATTGATAGTCTGATTGCCCAATGTTCCAGAGGTCAGTACTGATTGAGGTTTCCTTATCAAGGCCACAGAAGCTGGCTGAAGTGTTTCATTGATGGGTGAGCTGAGTCGCATCCTTCTTTCCATCAGCATTTTCCCACTGCCCCAAACACACAAAGCCATTGCAAGAGAAAATTATGGAGAAGCAGTTTCTGTTTAAGCACTGCAGAAGAATGAACTCCTTCCAAATATTCTGCTTTTGGTATTCCAGCATGATACCAATTATCAAGAAATGTCATAATTCATTTGCTTTTCAGCAGAGGATTAATTATTTGAGTTGTTATGTGAGTTAACCCACAAGAAACCAGTGTTCCCTTGGGTTGGTCATGCAATAATTTGAAATAAAATCAAACTGATCAAGAGAAATACCGGTATTTTTAAGATTAATTAAAAGCAGGAAAAAAAAATAAAAGAAATTTCCTACCTGCAGCAACCTTATATACCCAGGTGTCATTCTCCGGAGAGGAATTCTCATGATTTCTGAGTCTTCGTAGAATTTCAGCCCCTACAATTCTAGAACACACAAAATATTACTAAACCCCAGGGATGTTTTACAAGTTGACCTCTTATAAGATTAAGCCTAATGCAGTTTGCTACAGTGCCAAAAGCACCCCAAGAAACACAGTATGCAAACATTTCTTGCTCACCTGATGCTCTTTTCCCTCGAGCCCTTCCCATGCTTTAGGGCCCGGGGTATATAAAGCCCCGCTCTGTTGCATAACCTGTCACATGGGATCTGTCCGCACTGCTTAGGTGTGGGCAGGACTGCAACCGTCCTGCCTGGGGCCAGGTATGTCTTGCAATATTGGAAAACTCTCTGGGAATGCCTAAAGCTCATTAAGAGAGCTGACCTCCTTAATAAGAAAAGGACCTAAGCCTGCTTTATTGATAGCACTAGACATAGGAAAAGGAGGTCATTATAGCATTTTGTGTCGCAGAGTGACAATGCAAATAGGATTGGATGGTGTTTATATAACTTAAAGCATATATTTATACCCACAAGATGACCTGACTGGGTAGGAAGCTTAATGCAGCCATGACCCAAGTTGAAAGGATGTGCTAATATAACAGGGCTATTTGGAGGCACATTTAAAAATACTTGCTTTCTTTTCTGATAGCATTCCCTTTTACTCCGCATTATGCATAGTCTTGTGCATTTTTCTACTGCTAGTTCTTTAAAACTAAAAATACCTAATCCAGTACTTACTGTTATTACTACTTTTTAAAACTATGATCTCTTTTCACTGTAGTGAGCTCGAATTCAGTTCTATTCCTGCAGTTATATAGCACACTATGTGAGAAATGGTGGTAAAATATAATCTACAAAATTAATTTCTCTAACTTTTAGTAGTGATCGTTGATAGACCATGCTACGAGAGCTCTTTTTTTCCATTTTCAATATATGCAACCTTGCATATAGATAGGAAGGCAGAATTTGATTCCAGTTGCAGTCCTATTTCTAAACATGCAAGGTGAGAATCTGCAGGTGTTGTAAGTCAGTATAGCACCAATGTGCAAATTGAGCCCACACCAGTTTTCATGACAAGTGTTCCAGAGATCAGTGCTGACTTGCACTCCTATAGTCTCAGCTATGGCAGCTTAAAGATCTCTGAGAAATATTCCTGCTGTAAAAGAGCAGAAGCATGATTCTACTTGGAGAAATAATCTATTCCAGGTACTCCACAGGTATTCCATGGGTATTCCACAATGATACCACTTCCTCATCTTCCTTTCAGCAGATGCCTAATTAATGTTACATAAAGGAATGCTTCTCTTTTATTCCAAGGCTCTGGCTTACATAGCACACAGTGGGCAGTTCTTATTTTCCTTTCACTGCACCATGCTTGTAGCATACTAACCCTGTGGCACCACTATGTCTCATTCAAAAAAGAAGATAACTTGAGTTGAACTCATCCTATAGCGTCAATCTAAATCATCAACATCGAATCATCACAGATGGTTTGGGTTGGAAAGGACCTTTGAAGGTCATCTAGTTCCAACTCCCCTGCTACAGGCAGGGACACCTTCCACTAGACCAGGTTGCTCCAAGCCCCATTCTACTTGGCTTTGAATATTTCCACAACTTCTCTGGGCACTAAAAGCAAGAGACTGGGAACCTGCCAATCTGTTGGTTCCTTTTTTTCATAAAATGCAATTTTCACAGTGACCCCATGCTAAACCTTTTGCGCTGTGTCCCTTAGCTATAGGAAATACTGTATTAACAGGAAGTAATCAACATAAAATTGGGAGCTGTCTCAAGTTACCAGGAAGCCTATCAGTACTTGCCCAAGCGCATTTGGGATGAAAACCTATAGAATGAAAAGCCAAAGTCTTTTTTCCTGTTTCTCACTGCATGCCCCATGCCAGCTTTCCCAAACAATCAGGAGAGGGCCTGTGCTTGCTGCCCAAAGCAGGACAAGGGTAATGCTGCAGAGTTTGCTTTTTTCTGGACATACACAGAACACTGAGATTTTCCTTTAAATTTCCAGCGTTGCCTACATTCAAAGAAAAACCTCCTTACTGAAGTATCAGAATTGCAGGAGCTGCAATATTTCTGCCATTTTGTGTGTAACTCTTTCCATTCGGAGAAGGGCAGTGAGATTCCAGTGACATGGTATTCAGAAAGGGAGAGCTTTCCAAACAAGTTTCTTTGTGTGGAAAATAAAAGGGAAAGGAAAGAATATACTTTGGCTGACATAGCTGTCTTTAAAAAGGATCTCTTGGCCATGCGCGACACAGCTGAATTGCAGAGTATTTTCTGTAATTGCAGGTGTTACCAAAATCTGAATTATGTGCCCAAGGACTCTGAAGGAGTAACCGTCTCAGGCTGATTCAGGGGAACTTTGATCAAACAAGGGTTGCCTCCATTCCTTTTGAAGTCCAAGCCTCTGAGAATCGAGTCCTGACTGCCAGGACGCAGAGAGGAACGTGCCCTTTCTGGGCCGGGGACCGGACAACAAGCCACAAAGGCCTCTCTTGGCACAAACACAGGATCCCATGTGCTGTGCAAACTGCTCACTTCATTCGTCAACCAATGCCTTCACTGCCTGTTGGCAGTGTTTTCTGTAGGCACTGTTTTCTAATAGGCATCAAGCAGCTAAGAATGCAAGGGATATGCTGGCATCCTCCCCAGTATTAAAGACAAGGGATACTTTGAACTCATCTGTCAATATTCACCATCTTGTGCTCTATTTCCATTAGGAGGACAAATCAATAATGAAATTACAAGATCCTCTGCTGTAATCCAGTGCCTTTGGGACCAGCAAGGGCTGCTTCCCCAAAGGCAGCAGGAATCAAACAACAGAAATAAATTCTTTTCACACTCTTAAAAGGCTCTTCTTGACTGGCACTCCCCAAAAAGCTTTCTGTGCTGCCAGTGATCATTTCCCTGCATCTCCAAAGTGTGGAGCAGGGACTCTCATGACAACATCACCCACATCAGCTCAGTGCAAGCAGCAGGGAAAGCACAGCACATGGGGCTCTGGCCCCTGCTTTTCTGGCAGATTTTGAAGCCTATGCTGTTGACCACCCTCAGACAAATGCCTCAAATATTTAGACAATAATCATTCATGGACTTGTCACTTTCTCTATGTGCCCCAGATTTCGTTAGGTTCTCTTTCACAGGCAGCTGCTTCTCTTGACAGCTGGACTTTATGATCTTAGAAGTCTTTCCCAGCTTTAACGATTATATGATTCCCATCCTCTTTCAGATCCTTAAAAATGTTTTATCTTAAAATCAGACTCATCTTCCCAGTTTTCCTTGTTTCCTGTGCTCTATACAATGATTCTTATTTACCAGCTCATTTTCCCACATACTTCCTAACGTATTTATTTTTAACCTGACAAAAGGGCAGCTACATCAGCATTTCCCTCTATACCAGCTTTAGCACCAGAAATTTCTCTTCAGGAGAGGGTCCCATACTGCTTTCTTCTGCTCGTCAGTTCTTGCCATTGGAGACCCTTGTGGAATCTGGAATAGCAATGGCCTATGGCGCTTGAGACTCTGGATGCTAGCAGGCGCTGACTCCTGCACGCACAGGAGCCCATTGCCTACTTCTACTTCTGCTTTTTTCTCCCCTCATTGCTTTCTTATTTTTTTTTACATCTATTTCTGAAAAAATTTTTAGCCATGCTGCAGCAGAGGGAGGGAGGAGTGAGGCAAGCTCAGGTGCATGAGTTAAACCACAGGAAGAGGTGGTAGAGGTGCCCAGGTGAGCAGCCCCCTCAGGCCTCCCCTCCAGTGCAGCCAGGTCACCCCAGAATGTCCCCTGCAGAAAGGCCACAAGCCTCACTGGCAGCTGCTCAAAGTGCTGGTGGTGGTTCCTGCTGGTGATGCTGATACTGCTGAGCCGTGCGTGCTGGCTGGGGCTGCCGTGTGCACTGACTGCCACACCCTGCACACGTGTATTGCCTGGGCCCCAAAAACAGTGGGAAGAGCAGGGGCAAGGCAGGTGGTTCTCCTGCTGCCACACTCGATTCCTAAGGGAACCGCCGTAGTCACATTGCTGGCTTTGCTGGGGCGGGGTCATGAGACTGACAACGTGAGAGCAAGCAGGTGACACCAAGGAGGGGGCAGTGCTGCCCCAAGGGTGGCTGGGGTGAGCAGCCCTTGCCGCCAGGGGAAGGCAGCTGCACACCTGCAGACCGGAGGCTCTTGGCAGCCCCAAGGCACCTCAGGCAGGTGGCACACGTGCATGTTGACGGGCATCAGTTTCTTGTGACCCACCATACGCTCGGGGTTGGGGCTGATGTCTCACAGTTATTGCTCCTACCTGATGGGTACAGATTGCAGGCAGAACACTTGCTTACAGATTGCAGGGCACTGCCTACATGCAGTCACATTTCTGAACAATAAACTGGTTTAAAGCAAGACTCTCTGCTGGCTTTGAGGGCCATTAAACTTGATTTACTCAAGGCTCTCTATACTGATACAGGGACAGAATTTTAAAAGAGGATTTCCCATAAAGCATATACCATTTTCATTCTATACCTGGTGAACAATATCACATTTGGAAGTCATAATTTTGAAAACAATCCAGATATTTAACTAAAGAAGTACTTTCCAAAATTCATCATCCTTAAAGAGTCCAGGCTGCAGGAATACAGGGCAGAATTCTGAACTTACCCACAGCTTCCACTACACCCCTTTGTGCAGGACAGGAGTAAACATAAAGTGCTGTCACTGCAGGCAAATCAATAAAATAAACCATATAAAGAAAACAAACCACCAAATCTTCCTCAACACACAACTGTATGACTAATCCTAGGCTTCTTGACTTTAACAGTTATTAGATCTGAGAGCATGTCCTTGCAAATCATTATGTGCATTACTCAAAAATTAGAGCTAAGCTAAAAGTAATTTTGCCTTAAACAAAGATAACTAAACTACCAGCTCTGTTAGGGTAACAGGACTGGGCACTGTCAGCTTATAGAAGGAAGAGATAGTCCTGCCCCAAAGAGCCTACAATCTGTGGGGAGGCAGATGGATGCCACCAGTTGAAGGAGCACAGGGAAACAAAGAGAACGTATAGCTTGGCATGCGAGGTGATGTTCTCAGCTCACTTACAGTCAGACTGTTTCCAAATTTTTGTAGGCATTGCAGCAAAACACAGTGTAAAGGAGAGATGTGAAGGTGGTAAATGAATTTTAAGATGATAAGGGAGGCAAGGAACAGGAACAATGTTAGTTGTATTGTTGTGTTACACAGTAGTATCTTTGCAAAGCACAAAATTAAGGAGATGTACTGGAATATGTTGATGACAGAAGTAGGAAATGCCATGAATAAAAGAAGACTGCAATGCTGTGTAGATGAAGTATAGACTGCAGAGTTCAGTCCTCAAAGTCATCTAAGGTTACAGATACACAGCAGCAAGATTTGTGTTGCTGAGGCTTACGGAGTTACCATTGAAGTAGCTTAAACTACTCATTTATTTCCTGCTGAGCATTGACTCCTGCACTTCCCACAGCTCCACTGCCAAGCAGTTACTCCTGTGTTTGCAGCCTGCCTGCCCACAGTGCTTTGATGCCATTGAGAGACAAAAGAATAGGAACCGACAAAAATGTAATAGCAAAATAAGAGCAAAAAATCAAGTTCATTACAGCTATGGAGAAAGAAGAAATTCTTTCATGAAAGCAAATTTTGTCAGAAAATGCTGCAATTTGTATGTGTTAGAAACTACAGGAGGGAAAAAATCCAGAAGTATTTCATAAGCAAAAGTAGGTAAGCATTACTGGCAAAGCAAAAAGGTACTGCTCCAGAGCTTACCTGGAACCCAGTTCTGTTTCACCTAACTCCAGATAAGGCTCACACACATGCCTGCCTTGGAACTAGCTGCTCTAAATTCCCATTCTAATTTACCTAGTTCAAATGTTTGTTTTAAGATGAGGGCAGGAAGTGACAATAGTACAGTGAGTTGGTACCAACTGCACCCCACTGATAACAGCGGGACAATTCAAAATGAAGCTGTCATGAAGAATGGCTTGTAAGATGACCAAAGCAAATTAAAAGCATATATTACAAGAAGAAGCTATGTTTAACCTCACAAAAGGAGGATCATGAAACCCTCCCTCTCAGATACTGATAAGCAGTGAAGATGTCCTTGAACATAGATTTTTGCCTCACTCCCCAACTACTGGATGTGGTCAATAGCCAAGCTTCATCTCCCCTCACTCAGTAGAGGTCTGCATAGAGGGAAAGCAACACTAGTAACATTAAGCGGCCATAGAAAAGCCAACACATGAGAAGGACTGAATTGAAGGCTTTGCATAAACAGTTACTATCTGACCTGATATGCAACTACAGCATCTTTGGGGGGACAATCTCCAATGTCCCAGCACAGTCATTGCCCTACAGAACTGACAGCTACTGATCCATGAGCCATCAGTTGGATGAGCAAAGTTGCTGTCATCTTTTCTCAGGCTCAGGTGTGTACTAGTATAGATTTATTTATCTGTTTCACAACTTAAAACCAAAATGAAAAAAAAAATAACAAACAAAAAACCAACCCAACCCAAACCCAGGAATAGAAAGAATGGGCATTGACGGAGAGATATGGGATCTTGAAGGTCTGAAGACCTTAATGGAATCTAGCACCTTTTGAAACGGTGCTGTTACACTCACACCAACCACTGGCAACTCTTGATGTTTGGGTCCATCTTAACGTGTTGTACAATTTTAAAGAATCTGTAGGTTGGACTACAACAGAAAACTGTTCTAGCAGATATGGGCATGGAGAAGCTTCCTTGCCTCTGCTGTGCAAGACATTGCATCACAGGCACCTACCTCTGTGTTGTCTCACTTAATACACACTCCTGGAGAGTTGGTCCAGTTTAAAATGCATAACAGAATTACAACTGTCTTTTTGGAGCAACAACTTTATGCCTTGCTGCATCTGCGGTGGGTTCAGAGGTCAACCAGGACAGCATGCTATGAGAGGAGCCGGAACACTTCGCCTGAGAGCTGTGCTCACTGACCTGAGAATCATCTGGGTGCATACTGCTGGACAGACTTATCTATAGCCATTATTCTGGGAAGGTTCATATCTGGCAGGCAGTAGACAGAGTTCCAGCAGAGGTGCAGAGTCTCAGTTAACCCTGGAAACAGCCAGTAACAGAGTTCCCTTTTTCTCACAAGTGCAATGCCCTGTCCTGCCATGTCCCAGTACTCGGAGCACGCACTCTGTAAGCGAGGTTCTTTGCGAGCCATGCAATGCAGTCCTGACAGCTTGTGAAAAAGGTGGGGATCATCCTTTAACATAAAGCCATTTTTCAGCTACCAAGGCACTGCCAATCTGACATGGGAAGCCTGTGGCATCCCTGTGGATATATCTGGATACATGAATGGCAAGACACATCATTACTTAAGAGCATATGCACTCCTCTGACTGTGTCTCCCATTTAGCTGTTATTAATCCATGACAGTAGATTATTTGTTGCTCTAAAGGAGAGACATACAATGGCTGCTATTTTGCACAGAAACAAGGCATTAGGCTCTTTCCTGTGAACAGCCTGCAATTTCCCATCTGTTTAGGAGCAAAGAGAGGTGAGCTTGTTAAGGAGCAAGGCATGTTCTCTCATTCTGCTCTACTCCCCAAAGTCCACTAAAATGAATGTCTGCATCAAGACACCCACCACATACTGGCTCCCATGCCAGCATTAATATATATTCCTGGGTGGCCATCCTCAGTGGGTGTTTTTAACTGTGAGAGCTGGTATAAGAAATTTTATTACAATCTGTGATGAGAACTCTCAATGTCATGTCCTTTGCTGCTTCTGTGGATGACAAGACTAAAAGCTGGACTCTCATACTCCATGTCCTCATGGGCATCCCTCATTCCATATGCAGGGGTTTCAAATCATGCATGGTTTCATCACAACACCCCAGATATCTTCTGCATCTTGATACACAGTGCATAGATATACTGACCTGTGTAATCATTGTAACCTGCCCACTGCACATACACACACAGCCCAGACTCTTTGGAATTTGAATTTGTTTGTAAAAAGCTGGACACATCATTCCCAAAAGTGCTGTATTGCTGCTGGGAAATTTTCTCATGAGTAAAACTGCCCATGAGCAGATGCATATGCAACCGACTATTGCACAGGTTTCTTTCTTCTCGTGTATCTCCCACACTGCAACCTTGTTACACACACACACCAGGTCCCCGAGGATCACACAAGTGAGAGAGCTTAGGAAGCAGCCTTCTGACATGTAATTCCAGAAGTGCAGGTATTGGGGTACGGCAAATGAGGATAGGAGGTTGTGAGATCTCCTACAATGCCTGTGAATGACTGGATGGCTTGCAAAGAACTCCCATATTTTGTGTGTGTGAACAGCCTTAGCATACAGCATGCTGTGCTTTTCTGTAATGTAGGGACAAGTTTCATTTGTTTCAGAGCACAGCCACAGTGGGAAATTATAGCTGCAGTGGGGATATCCGGGGTACCAGGACTCTGGAATAGAAAAGGATTCATTCCAACAAGACACAGATACATTCGAAGTGTGACCACAATTTTGGTTCTAATTCTAAAGCACTCATTTACAACAGAAGTACACAACTTCAGCCAGTCATTTCATTGGTACTTCTCAGTTCCTTTCAAAGAAAATTTTCAGACAGTCAAAATGTCTAAGTTACTATATTCCATATGGCTTTATAAATTGTGAGTCATGAATTCTACAAAAGCACCTGTTCCACCTCCTAAACAACCCTGTACAATCTTCTTTATGGAGGGGCTAGAATTTGTTCTACATGTGATCACAGTTAAAATGAATGTAGAGCTATTACGAAAATATAGAATTTTACTGACATTTACCATTCCTGAATTAGGAACTGTGTCTAAACATCCAGAGGTTCTGAAGTCTTCCATAGTGGTCTCCTGGGAAATTTTCTTACATTTAGTGGCAATGGATATCTAGGTCTGTAACATCCAAAAATGGTTCCTGATTTAGAAACTGTAAATGCTTTGATTAATCCTGAATGTATTTTGCAGAATGCTGTGTGTCTCCAATGCAACAGGCTAGTCAATTAGTCCACCAAAACCAAAAAAGGTCTGTAAATTCCCTTGTAAAACTCTAAACTGAAATATAAGAAGATATAAATTACTTGAGCTTTCTAAGTATGACAGAAAATCCTTCAAAACTTTAAATTAAATTACATAGCTTTAGTGGGAACCTTGTTAGCTGAATTTTTGTTCTTGCATGCTTTCTGGTATGTACTCTTGTTTTGGTTCCTTGCAATTTCCTTCACATTGCTGATCACACATGGTTTCCATTCCTTACTGTCTGTCTTCCAATTTAAATGTTCTAATCCCTTAAACAGACATCTATTAGTTCTGGCATGGCATTGTACCAGCATAGTTGTGGCTATTTAACACTATTGGTAGTCTATTTTTAGGCATAATCCCGGTAAAGGTAGATGTCTTATGTTGTGAACTCTCTAGCTGAACACTGCAAGATTCTTTCATCAACTTAAGAAGAGGGTAAAAAAATCTATGCAATAAATATGAAATAAAGCATGACAAATACATTAATCCAAAGAGCACCATTTCTATAACATCTCTTTTTTCATTAGGTGGTCTTTATTCTGATGAAGTGTTGTGGATGTCTGACTGTAAGGCCAAGCAGAAATTACTAGAACAGAATTCAAATTACCTAGGAGTGGAAAACAAAATGAGGGTCAGAGCAGTGAGCATTTGCACTTAAGTATGATCCACTGCACTTAGCACGGAGTTCTCTCTTCACAGACCACATTGCCCAGGGCACCATCCTAACAGCTCAGTAGGACCAGATGGAATTCACCTAAGAGCTCTAAAGCAACTGAAGGATGAAATAACACCACTGCGAGTCGCAGTGTGTAACCTCTCCCTGGGAATCGTCTCTGTCAGGGGATGGGAAGGTGGGGAAGTGACTAATTTTTACAAAGGATTCCAGGGGTGATCTGAGGAACTACAGATGAGTGAACATAATGTCCTTGTTCAGCAAATCAGTAGAAGCCACTGCAAGGAACAGAATGACCAGACACATGGAAAAATGCATTGAGAAGCCCTCCATTAAGCATCTGTGAAAGGAAGACACACTTCACAAGCCTACTGGCATTTTTTTTGAGGAATCGGCAAATAAGCAGATAAGGTGTATTAAAGTCCATTTTTATAATTAAATAGAGAAAAAGAAAGCCCTTAAAAAGAAAGTCTCATGGGCTAAGAAGATCCTAATCTGCATGAATAAGCAATTAAAAAATGCAAAAAAAAAAAAAAAAAGTAGGAACGCAGTTTTCCCACTGGAAGGAAATCACCAACACAATCCGTTGGGACTTTTTGCCAGGATCTGTGCTGCTCAGCAAAGTCTTAAATTACCTGGAAAAGGTGATGAATAATGGGAGAACAGAGACTGCTGATTCCATTACAGTTATCACAGGGATTAAAATCAAAAGCTGACTGTGCAAAGCTGCAGAAAAGCACTATGATCATGGACAACTTCAGATAAAATGGCAGATGAAATTCCATGTAGGATACGGCAAAATGGTGGACATAATTATGTAAATTGATAAGGTCTGTTCATGAATTAAAAAACAATACCATGAAGATGTCAGCTCCATACCCAGTAAGGGCTCAAAAAAGCAACCAAATTATTTGAAAAGGACTAGAAAACAAACCAGAGCACACTTCAAAACATGTGTGGTTAACCGGTATTTTTAATAACATGGGCAGTTTTTGTTTTCTCATCCTTGAAAGGATGAAGCAGACTTAGAAAAGTTACAGCAAAGGGCAAAAGGTACAAAGAAAAGTAGGAAAAGTTTCTTTAAGAAGAATCTGCAAACAGGCCTCTTCAAGTTGTATGTGTCCTTCTACTCTTCTTCCCTGCTTCCCTCCTTCCTCTATATGGAGTCCTCTCCCTCTCACATTACTGTGTTGTTACCAAAACTTCCATAGTCTTCCCAGACAAATCAAGGAGTCATAATACAAGCTGTTGGGATTTTGTCTTCTAACTCAGAGTTAGAGGGAGGGCTTCTTCCATCTTCCCATATTCCTTCTCCAAGGCAGGAAATGAATGTGGATTCATTGCACTAATATACAAAGGTAAAAAAAAAAAAAAAAATCCTGTGAGTTTTTTACCTCTTTCCTGCATCACAGCCTTGTCAGCAAGATTTTTGCTGATTATCAGACATTGACTTCTCCAGTTTGGATGCAGAGACTACTTTCAGGGCAGAGCTTCTCCGTGAGTTAAGAACTGCAGTGGCAGACTCCCCCACCTGAAAGTTACTTTCAGAGCTGACTGTAAACTCCTCCCACTTCACAGCTTATAGAAATCTCAGCCCTCTGCTTTTCCCTGATGAAGAGGTGGCACTTTGCTTTAAGCATGTTTCACTCTTACCTCTTATGTATGGGAAGCTGGAGTTGACTTTATTTGAAAACTGGAGCACAGGTACTACAATTGCCAAGGGGTGCACATGCCCTGATTGCTTTATCTTAAAATGTACCTCTGACCACTTTTGAGTCTGGTGGAAAATCACTCCAACTTAAGAGATGTGTTCATGGATTCCCACTCATGTGAATGGGACAGACACTCAGTTACTGAGAAACCCACCACTTCAGTCCTTGGATCATACCTGTTCAAAGACCTGTGCAGTTCAGTTCAGGAAGAATGGGACTGATGGACTGTGGGTGGGAAGCTGCCCTTTGTATAGGCTCTACAGAGACTTTCCATGAGGTGCAGATCAATACGTTCCTATGAACTTGTACACAAAAGCCTTTCCCTGCTAGAGATGGTTGTTTTTTACACTGTCTGAAGAAGTGTCCAATTATACAGATTACACAGATTTCTCCTTTGCTTGGTTCCCTACAGCCTGAAGCACTCATCTTCATTAACTCAGTGTCACATGTTTTTGTGAACATCAGAAACTCAATGGAAGGCTGAGTGTAGCACTGTAGAAAGAAGATTGCTAGTCACTATAAAAATGCAAAGCACAGCCAAGAGAGGGTGCTTTAATTTCAGATAGACAGCTGTAAAATTGCTTAGCAAAGATTGTTGGAAATTTGCTTGTACTTCTTCCCAATTGCAATGCAGAGGTGAATGGCTGTGTACTGATAAAGCCATCTGTCTTGTGGGTGCCTGGAGGAAGTCTCTGCACCAAAGCAATATTGCCAGTTTTACAGTTAATATCCTGGTGCACAATACTCTTGAGCTGAGAGCTGGATTGCAGACATTTCTGCTGCCTTAGGGCATCCCAGAGCACAGCATGCCCGGTTGTAATGACTCTTGTTCAAAAGCACAGGCTGCTGGATTGGGAAGGGGGATGAATAATGCTGCAGGGCATAATGCATTGCCAGCACACCATTCCACGCACTGAGATAATATTCAGGTCCCTGAACTCAGACTTGAACCCAAAGAAGAGAAAGAACAACAACTGTCAGTAGAATGCTTTGGTTGGGCAGGTTTTTCAGGTGGTGTGCATATCCTGGAATGCTGGTTTTGACTGAGGTAGGGTTAACTCCCAGTAGCTGCTGTGGGGTTGTTTTGGGTTCGTGCTGGAAACAGGGTTGATAATTGTATTGGGTTTGTGTGGCCAGGTTTCAGTAGTGCAGGGGCTACAGCAGTGGCTCCTGTGAGACGCTGCCAGAAGCTTCCTCCATGTCCAGCAGAGCCAATGCCAGCCAGCTCCACGACAGACCCACTGCTGGCCAAGGCAGAGCCAGTCAGGAATGGTAGCAACACCTCCTGTGTGTCTCTATGTCACAACATACCTGTGATAGCATAGTTAAGAAGGCAAAAAAAAGTTATTGCACAGCTGAAATTACAAACAAAGAGCAGAGTGAAAATACGTAAGAGGGAGAGAGAGCCCTGCAGACACCAAGGTCAGTGCAGGAGGGGGAGGAGGTGCTCCAGGCACTGGAGCTAAGGTTCCCCTGCAGCGCATGGAGAACCACAGGGATGGAGAGATCCACGCTCAGCCCATGGAGGAGCCCCATGCTGGAGCAGGGTCCTGGCAGGGACCTGCAGGCCTGTGGAGAGAGGAGCCCACGCTGGAGCAGGTTTGCTGGTGGGACCTGTGACCCTGTGGGGGACCCAGGCTGGAGCAGGCTGTGNCTGCAGCAGTCTGGGGAGGACTGTTACCTGTGGGATGGAGTCAAGCTGGAGAAGATCATCGAGAACTATTTCCAGTGGGAGGGACCCCATGCTGGAGCAGGGGAAGGAGTCCCCTCCCTGAGCAGCAGAAACAACCTGTGATGAACTGACCGTAACCCCCATTCCCATCTCCCTGCACTGCTGGGGGAGGAGGTACAACTGGGAAGGAGTGAGGGGTGGGGGGAAAATGCTTTTATTTTACTTCCCATTATCCTGCTGACTTTTTTAGTAATAAATTCATTAAATATCCCCAAGTTGAGTCTGTTTTGCCTGTGATGGTAGTTGATGAGTGATCTCTCCTGGTCCTTACCTCAACCCATGAACCTTTTGTTCTATTTTCTCTCCTCTGTCCAGCTGCAGAGGGGAGCAAGAGAGAGGCTTTGGTGCGTGTCTGGAATCCAGCTGGGGTCAACCCACTACAGTAATACAAGGATGTTTTTACTGTTGCTGAGCATTGCTCCAACAGTCAAGGCCTTTTCTGTTCCTCACCTCATCCCACCAGTGAGGCAGTTGGAGGTGCACAGAGAGGTGGGAGGGGACGGCTGACCCCAACTGATCCAGAGGATATCCAATACCATATGGGGCCATGCTCAGTATGTAAAGCTGGGGGAAGAAGGAGGGGACGTTTGGAGTGATGGCACTTGTCACTGTGACATGTGAGGGAGCCCTGCTTCCCTNAGTCAAGGCCTTTTCTGTTCCTCATCTCATCCCACCAGTGAGGTGGTTGGAGGTGCACAGAGACATGGGAGGGGACGGCTGACCCCAACTGATCCAGAGGATATCCAATACCATATGGGGTCATGCTCAGTATGTAAAGCTGGGGGAAGAAGGAGGGGACGTTTGGAGTGATGGCACTTGTCACTGTGACATGTGAGGGAGCCCTGCTTCCCTGCGGATGGCTGAACACCTGCCTGCCCTGTGTAAGTGATGAATTTATTTCTTCTTTTGTTTTCCTTGTGCACATGGCTTTTGCTTTACCTATTAAACTGTCTTCAAACTGTCACTTTTGATTCTCTCCCTTGTCCTGCTATCAGGAGAGTGAGTAGCTATGTAATGAGTAGGTGCGGAATGTGGTTAAACCACATCTGGATATTCACAAAGAATGACAACAATTTATGAGCTCTGCAAGAAAAAAAAAGTGGCAAAGACTGACCTATTTTTGATTTCTAAAATATAGTTTTGTGGTTTTTGTATAATTTTAGACCTTTTTCTTTGTTTAGCTTCAAGCTAAATACCATTCAAACAAAGCAACTATGATTTCAGGACACCAGTGATTCCTAAGATCAGCCCTGGACAACTGGAGCTGCACCAAGGTTGACAGAGAGGACCCACAGTTGCTAGTCAAAAGACTAATGATCCTCTTGGAAACACTTGCTCAAAGTCATCTCATCTTTGTGACTTCTACCTCTTAAGTTTTCCACCGCTCTCATTTGAAAATGCAAGTCTCAGGTTACCCATGAGAAGGCCCATGTCGAGCACAGAGCAGAACGGCTCTGTGGGCCACCCTCGCAACCTACAAGGGAAAAGCTACACTTGTGTCTCCTTCCCTCCTGTTCACACCACCTCAGTAAGCCATTGTTGCCGGCTGCTTCCCAGGATTTGCCCATGTTCAAGTTCTTACTCTGTGGTACCTGCAAGGTTGTTTGAGACTACTTTCCACTTTGCAAGGCCTTGCAAATTATGGAAAAAGTAGATGGAGAGGGGACTTTTAGAAACACAAAAGTCAGCAAGGTCTTTTTGCCTCAGGTAGCCTGACAAGGACACCTGAACTGTTTTTGGCTTGATATTGAACTTTGATGTTTTTCGCTCATGCATAAAGGAATCACTGAAAGAAAGGATAGTACCAGGACATTTTGACAGAAATGCTGCTTTTTTTCCCCCTAAGACTTCTAGTGTAGGGGACAGTTTAGGAAACTTTTGGAATCCTGCAAGGCGTTCTGTATCAGTAGTGAGCCAGATCCTGGGAGCTGAAGGCTCTATGCTGTTTGTCTGCAAAGGCTTATACAGCCACAGTTCAATTAATATTTCTGATGAATCCTTACACTGATCTTATCTGAGGGTTTAGATAGCTAATGCTGATGCTGACAGTTAACATGCCTCTGCTGCAGCCTAGAAATCTGCTCAGAGAAGTGCTTCTGTAAGAAACTGAAAATTTACATATCCCACTATAAAACTCTGAATGCGACTTCACAGACAAACTTCTACATCTCAAACCTGCTTTACTCATCAGCAGTTAATGAACTTGTTGCAGGGACCTTTCTTCAATTACCAGCTGGAAGAAACGCAACAAAACAGATAGTACAAATAGACACCTTTGTAACTAAAACTATGGATCACATCTTGCAGGAAAAGAAAAAAATACGGATTTTCCCATGATGTTTAGAAATTAAGAATCTTACACAACAATCATTCTTAACTAATGCAAATCACTCCCCGCACAACAACAAATTGAAAACACCTAAGATAAATTTGAGAGGCTATTTACTTTGAATACTTTTCAATTGTTCTGCTTCCCCCTAAACATATTTTAAAGCCCAATTTTAGAGGTTTTTTTTTTTTTGTGCAGTGTCTTTAGTTTGCATTCTTATCCTTATCTGAAAAACATTAAAGCTTGTTTTTGTAGAAAACTGAAGAAATACTTGTTAACAACTATTACACCTAGTGCCACATGACTTTCTGATCAAAACAAAAAGAGCACATAATACAATAAATACATGTTAAATACATTAGAAATCGCTAGATTATTTTAGTTTTCTGTTTTCAAAAAGAAGGTAAAAATAGGGAATCATGATTGAATAATGTTATTTCTCTTTGAATCCCATAAAATTTAATACTAGAACTTAACATGTTCAGCATTTTTATTGATTATCTGGAAGAAAATGTGATCATTGCTGGTAAAATTTGCAGATGTCACCAAGATTAGCAGATAGTCAATACTAAAGCAGTAAAAACCAGTACAGGCACACAAAACGATCCATCATTTACTAATCTAGACACAGTAAAAAAAAAATTGAAGTTAATACAGCCAAACAGAAAGACAAACATTTATGAACATAAAGTATGGAACCAAGGACTAAATCCTAGATAGCAATAAATTTTAAGAGTACTTGTCTACTATTAAAAATAATTTAACATGGACTTCCTTTACAATCCTATGGCAAGAAGTTGATCCAAAACCAATGAAACAGTGAGTACAGAAGTTGGCACTGCTGAGATTTTAAATAAATGCTAAGTTTCTATGCTCAGTTCCAGTAGACTTGTTTCCTAAATGGTGGGAAAAAAATGGAGAGAATGTATGAGGGAGCCACAAAACCAAGTTGGAGGCTATAGAAAATGCCTTAGATCAAACAGTTGAAAGAGATAATACCTAGAGTGTCAAAAAGAAGGTTGCCTTGTACCTCAATTACAGTGTCCAAAAACTTTCACAGACAGAAAATAGTGACTAGTGAGGGACTACTTAATCTAGTGAAGAAAAGCATACCAAGAACTAATGGCTGAAAGTTAAATCTAGACAAATTCAAATTTAAAATAAGGCACATGATACTAAGCATGAAAGTGATTGAATACTGGAATAAATGACTAAAGAAGGGGCTAAGTCTTCATTCCTTGATGTCTTTAAATCAAGCTGGCCTGTCTCTGCACACGACTTGCTTTAGCAAAAACCACAAATTGTGCTTTTGTCGGACTGGTCTTCGCCCTGAAGTAAAGGGAAAATTTATGACCAGGGATCTAGATGGGGTCAGAGAAGATAATCTCATGTCTTTTCAGTCTTACTTTCCACGAATCTATCAATTTACTGAATGAGTATGGAGAAAAAACTTTCTGAGTTCTGCCATCTGGATAACAATATGATCCACAGCAGATTGTAAATCACACAGTAATAAATGTATGTCAGAAGCCATTGAGATGAATATATTCTTGCAATACCTTCTAATTTAGAAATTTAGAGTTATTTAATATTTTACACATTAATTTTATTCTGGGTAATTGAATTAAGGTGAAAGGGTTAAGCAGACAGGCTAAATGAAACACTGTGCCATGTACTTAGTTTAATGTGGTTGGAAAAATCAATGAACTTCGGTCTGTCAGTCTGCAATCACAGATTTAATTGAATAACATGTCAAGTATTTTAAACTGTTTACTGATATAAATAGAATCCAGCACCATAGTCATGGTAATAAGCCAAGCAGCTTTCCCTGAATTTCAATTAGATTTGAACATGACCTTCATTGTAAGCTCCTACATGCCAGACAGAGATCAAACAGCTATCATTATGTCTACAGAGTTCAGTGATTACACCCGTGATTCTCAGAAAAACATATCTGGTATTGATTCCTTCTGTAGAATCCGGGTAATGGCTGATCAGTTTGATATTCCTAGCAATGGTTACTCTTTCTTTGTGCATTTATAGTCACTTTCACTTGATTATTGTCATTGGGAGGAGGAATGAATCACACAGCAAACTCCTACTGAGTCTATCTGAGAAATGGTGGAGGCTGCTTTGTGCATGATCACATGAAAGGAACAAGAAGAACAGGAGAAGCATCTCCTCAGTTTGTGTTGGGTGAATTCCAGGCACAGCTGTACAACAGTTCCTTACTCTTCTCCTTTTCCCTTTTACTACTCGCAGGCAGTAGCCTCCCACAAGAAGACATGAAAGCATCAAGGAGAGGGGGTCATGGCCCTGTCCAAGCTGAAAGAGCTTGCCACTGCCAGACCAGCATCAGGAGTAACTCAAGTTCTGGCCATGCAACACACAGATTCCTGTCCTTTTCTCAGATGCAGTAAATGATCTTTCTTCATTCCTTTTTTCTTTTTTTCAAACAAGATCCAGATGCCTGCAATGCAGATGTTTTCATGACTTACCTATTTATGCTTTCATACCAGTCAACATAAAGCACTAAGTTCTCCCACTGGTACCACTGCTCCAATTCTAAAATAGCTGTCTAGCAGCAGTCAGTTATATCAGGCTATTTAATCCCAGTGATTAGGAAGCTCTTTAGGATAGGCAGATGGTAAAAGCTACACTGCAGACATCTGAAGTCAGGGGAAACGAATCCCACCCTGCATGCTTCCAAGCTCTCCTTAGCAAGCTGCAGAAGAACATTGCCTCCAAAGCACCTGCTGGGGAGAACCAGGCCCCCGTTTTACCAGACTGATCACGTGTGCAATGTAAAATTATGAAGCCACTTTAAACTATCAGCAGCCTTGGCCACATGTTCAAGCATGTTCTCGACTGTGGATAGGTCTATTATATTTCCCGAGCACACTGTCATCTCAGACATGATAGAACTGGCTGTGCTGGTGCTGTGCAGCAGGGCAAACCCTGCATCAAACTGCTACTTGTTTAGGAAAGGAGAAAACAGGGGGATTGATGTGGGAGTACACAGACAGTAAGGCAACATTAGTCAGCACAGTAGGCAGTTGTCCCAGCACCACACTGACCAGGCTGTGGCCAAGCTTTTGGGCAGGATCACAGCAAAAGAGAGATTTAAAGAAGGAAAGGAAGAGAATGGAAAGATTGCGCTGTAGACTTGTGGAAAGCACTATGGGGAAAAAACACAAAATGTTTACAAATGTGTAAATCTGAAAGTATGGCAAATGGGTGATGGAAGTTAATACCAGAGGCTGACAGGGATAGAGGAATCATCTGTGCACTGAATGGGGGATGGAGAAGACTGGCAAAGATCTTGAAAGTGAAGAAAAGCAGCCCCTCCTTGATGCAACCTATAGCAGCCTAGAGTTGATGCAAAAGAAAAGTAAGTACTGAACCAAAGATTCATTCCTTCTGTTTTTGTGTACTCCTCTTGAATCTTAGATTACAGTTCTTTTTTGTCCATTATGTATCCTAAAACAGGATGTAGCCTTGCAGTAATAATGTAAAAGAGAACTACAGCTTGCTTATACACTTTACCAGAGTATGGAGTTCATGAAAATGACTACAGACTATTATTTCTACAAAGTTAAGCATTCAGCTTGGAGAACATCCTTATTAAAGCTATATATTTGACCTTCACTGACTGTGGTGCATATGCAGTTTCAAATAATCATAGACTATATAGTTTTTTCCTAGATTCTTAAAGATAGTAAACAAATACAGCATCTAAATTTCTGCTTTTTTTTAATACATATGTCCCCCCCTCCCCTTAGTCCTGCATACAACTAACAGTTTAAAACAACAAACAAAATTTACTCAGATGCAATGCAGAGGATAAAGCAGTAAAGAGTGAAGCTTAATTGGCTGCATAAACATTTACAATATAGCCCTCCTTAGGAGGAATCCAGGGCTGAAGCGATTAACTACAAAACCTGCATAGCTATAAACTGAGGTTTCTTTAAATATTAAATATAATACATTTTCCCAATCCTACAGATTGCCATCTTTTGCACTACCACTCTCTATTATTACACCCAATGTGTAGCATATCATACATGCATAACACACACCTCTTTCCACTCTATGTCTGTGGACTGGTTTCACGATATACATGGTATTACTAAGTGAAGTAAGTTTCCTTTGGTGAAAGACAGCTTAAAAATCTTCCACCTTCATGCTGCCATTCACCACTTTTTTCCTTCCTTGGTTTTTTGGGGGTTTTTTAAAAGTTTTTTTTTCCCCCAAATGTCATTTCAGACATTCAGCCTATTGAGTAGTAACTCCCTACACTGGTGCAGGAGAGAAAAGCCAGCTGACATAGAAAACACATCAAGAATTTTATAACTCTACATGATTGTAAAGCACTACCTAAAATATTGCATCAATTATAAAGCACTAAAAATCTGTAACATTAGAGATTGATTCCCATATTACATATCCACAAAAGAGAAAAATTAAGGTCTTAAAGGCAATTTAAAGAATAAAACATGTACCTATATATAGAGATAATGGCTTTGAACTCGTACCCTTGCATACAGGTGCAGTGACCAGCTTATTCACTACTACAGATGTTTCAAATGACTTCAGCCTCTATGGTCTTCCTTGTACGTGCTGGTAAGGGACCTCTGCCTCTCAGAGCCCGATTTCTCTCCCACTGTGCTGCTGCTCCTTACTTACTGTGCATTGTTCAATTATGTAAACTAGAAAGTTAATCCGTGAAGACACATGCAGGTTACTTTCCAGTTGATGCCTAAATTCTTCCTACTCTTGGAGTCCATGTAGGTTTTAAACCCAAAATTTTAGAGTTCTGTCTTCATGGAAGTTTGAAATATGCTAATAATAGTGTATGTACAGTTTAGCCAGAAGTATTCTGATGCAAAATCCACTTAAAAAACTCTTCCATGTTTCAGAAATTCCACATAATGCAGCACATTCATTAAACTGAATGATGCTGAAGAAGCAAAAATTCAAGGCCATCTCCTTTGTAATTTTTAAGTTTAGCATGAAAATCTAAAGGGATAAATGTTTCATTGCTATGTTGAAGGAGCCATGTATAGTGAAATGAAAAACAGTGTTCACTGGTGGCTATTAATTTAAATTTTTCAGTTTTTGTATCTCAGCCATGTTGTGATACCACTGCTCAAATAAACCTGAAAAGGTGTAAGGAGATTGAGCACCATTTCTTTTAGAGAAGCAGTGCAGAAAAGTGACCAGGTATTAAAATCATGATGTATGAAATCTTTTCGACTGCAAACAGGATGTCAAATATGGAACTCCTGCCATTTTTAGTATACTGCCTAATTTAAATTATGAGTAATGTCCATTTCTTTTGCTTTTAAGCTAGATCTTTCTGCTGTGTTCTTCTGTGCATTGCTTTTAAGTGTCCTCATGCATGTTGCAGTTCAGCACATCATTGTCTGGCATATTTGTTTCAGGAACAAATACACTCTTATACCATTGCATTTATCTACAATGACAATCTACAATTTATCTGCTTGAATTTGGTCCAATTTTCTAAACTCTTTAGCATACTTTATCCCCTTCATAATCCCTGTTAGTGCAATAGCGGCAGGTTTGGTAAGTGTAAGATTCAGCTCCTATCACAGGTCATTTGCAAAGACATCAGATATCACTGACTAACTGGCTACGCTCAGAAACTGCTCCCAGGCTTGCTTAGTTGGGGCCAGCTGATTTCTGCACAGAATATAAGGCTCTTATAGTGGTAAAAGCAAAGGGAAAAAAGAAGCTAATCTTTCCTCCATTATTACCTGATTCAAGCAAAGTACATTTTTGACCTGCGAACTTTTACTCACTGGAAGAGTAAAAAATTTTACCCTGCTTGAGCAGTGAGGCTGGACCAGATGACCTCACTGTGGTCCCTTCCAGTCTTACCCCTTCTGTGATTCTATGAAAATATTTCTGTTTGGCAAAGATATAAAAATCTACTCATCTATATGCAGCCATTCAAAATTCAGCTGAATTTAAAAAATCACTTTAATATTGAGCAACCTGGTCTAGTGGAAGGTGTCTTTGTCCATGGCAGACGGGCTGGAACTTAATGATCTTTGTGTCCTTTCCAACTCAAACTACTCTATGATTATGTGAAATGGCCAAGCACTGAAAAAGAAATAATAAGTAAGAGAAATTAAAGCAATAAACAAAGCTGTGACACGAGTGCGTGAGTGAGTGCTTGTGAGATGAGTGTGTGGATGTGTGGTAGTGAGTTCCAGGCTGGACTAGCTGGTGTGTAGGAGAGCCACAGAGCAGGCACGAGGGTCGAGGATCCAGGCAGAGATAGGAGAGTGGCTGTCCTGCTATTCAAGGGATCAAAGGGCTGTGTAGTCAGCCACGTGAGTGTCGTGTGTGTGCGTCCCTGATATGTGCTTAAGCATTGCTACCGTCTGAACCTAGAAACGTGGAAACTGGAGTCACCTACACTGACATCCAGATCTCCAGGTACACCAACCCGGAATCCAGAGGACAAGGAGGAGGAATTGCCAGGTCTTGGGGTCTACTCAAGGCAGCAGCCTTGTAACCTCCCTCAGCACAGTCACTCAAGTATCAGGAAATGCAGACACTACAGGTAGTGTTGTGGTCCTAATTTGATCTCTTTTGTACTTGTGTTTCAAAAGTCTGTCTTTAATTACATGACCTCATTTAACTTTTCGTATTCAGTGTTTAGGACAGATGACATTTACCTGATGAGTTGCTGTGCATCCCTTTTTGCAGTTCCTAGACCTCATTTACTGTGTGAAATTCAAACCTTAAACTGAGGATGAAGCGATTCCTTTCCCATGAGTCGGTTAAGTCTCTAGGTGCTTCGCATTCAAGTGATGTGTCCTTCTTTCTCCAGATGTGGGACTGAGGCACACAGGATCTCAGTGAAAAGTCACAGCTACAGCTCAATGCCTATGTATTAGCAATTCAGGAGCATTAAAACAGGGAACACACTACTAGTTTCCCCGCTGCAAAGTCTGGTTTATACACCTCTCCTAGCAGATACAGACCAAACTCAAGTTCTTCAGAGCTGCGCAAAGCTCCCTTAGCCATAAGACTGCTTTTTCTGCACCTGCAATGATTTGGTGTATTACCAAACCCCTTTTAATCTCTTCAGTTAATGAGAAAGAGGTATGATTGTATTTTTATTACAGATTTTGAGCATCACTAAACCAATGCCTTGCAACAGGATATATCAGGCAATATAATAAAACAGAAAAAACAAAGCAAAAAAACCCATGCAATGTTTCTATAGTCTTATCAGTAGTATATCTCCAAGCACATGTTGGGGGAGTTAAATATGTTGCCCCTATCTTACTGATGACAAAGCTAACATATCTGGATATAAGACATGGTTTGCTCTGTATCACTTGTCAGATGAATGATACAGCTGAGAGAAGAGCCTCGCACAAAGCACTTTTTTCTTCATGATTCCAAAACATTTTACAACCGTAGATATTTCTTACTGTAGTATCTACACTTGGATAAATTCAGTTGCAGACATATTACACAGCAGTAGACACATTACACAGTAATCAGTGAGATAGAACCCAGTCCCATAACTCTGCAGTCGGTGAAACCCATTGGATTGTAACAGGCTGAGCCATGGAGTAGTTCTGAAAATGCCATCCAAGTTTCTGCATAACTACAAACAGGACCTACATGACCCACATGTAGAAACGTATCTATGTCCACAATTTAGCAGTTTATTCAGCAAAAATACATTCCTCAGACATATTATTGCTTAGGTTTAAATATAAAAAAATATAGTTCTGTTTTCCAGGCAAGCAGACATACAAAAAAAGTCAAGAAATACAACTTCCAGAAAGGAATGATAAATTTACAAACAAAAAAGATAATACTATACTTCTTAAACAAAATACCTGATAGAGACTTTATCATTCCAGTTAATTCCCTTATCCTAAAGGGAAATGCATATATTAATGCAGCTGAAGACTCAGGCCACACTCTTGACCAACCCATCACAGGAGTCACCTTTATTGTCTTCTGGAGTTTGTAACACAGAAAAATAATTCCTTTACCTGAAGGTGTAGAATGTGTATTGACACTGCTCTTCCTGAACGATTGCTACTTGGTTAAGATTTTGTATATTAAATTTTAATCCTGTGCATACGGACACACAAGCAAGGCTTTATTTCCTGTTCTTCACAGGAAGGATATCTGTAATCCAGTAGTGAAACAGTGATGTGGCTACCTTGGCATGATCTGAAACAAAGAAAACACATTCCTCCTGAAATACCTCCATGACATTTCTGAACACTAAGAAAAAGACTTGTGTAAACATCTGTTTCCAGTCAATATTAATATTTCAGTAAAACCAATGCAGATACTGGAGCTTAAAGACTAATACATATGAATTTCTATATAAGCAGGTGCATTTTAGTTTAGGAAGTCAGTCATTTGTATGAGACACAATTTTGTTCGTACACTTTGAAATTTCCTATTTGTTATGATTCAATAATTCAGAAAAAAATGAGATTGAAATGACATGATCATATGGGCAAGGCTTCTTTCTGTCTGGAGAGTAATCCACACATCATTATTTAACTTACAGTAGTACCTAGAAGCCCCAGCTGAGAATGAGTCACATTGTACAGATAGCTGCATTAAAGCCTGAAAATGCTACGGCTTCTGTCCTAATTCAGAGATTACCTATGAGACTTTATTGATTTCTAGTGATAGGACTTTCTGCAGTACTTATCACATAATAATCACATTTAAGATGATTCTATAACATTATGCTAATACACAGTTTTCAATTTTCCTTTTCTTTAATGAATGCTTATTCATTAAAAAAAGAAGTGTAAATTTCATCATTTTAAGTCCTCTGTACATCCAGCCTCTGCATTGTTGGCACACAGCAACTGTATTAATTCTAGTCTGCAAAATGTACCTCCCCCTGCAATGAAGACTTATATAAATGACAATTCTCTAAAAAAAGACAGTTAAAAGAAGCTTCTAGCTCTGCCATGAGTGATAATTTCCTAGGCAACAAGGGAAGAGTATGTTTGAGATTTGAAACTAACCAACAAAGGGAAAACATTGATAATAGAATGAAGTTGGTGAGTAGAAGTTCATAAATGAGTTCATAAATTAGGAGGTAATGACTTTTTTTTAAATTAGGCAATCACCTATGCTTTAATAATTGATGTGAAATGGAAATTAAGTAGCTCTCATTTCAAAAGCTAGTTTCCACCCAGCAAAGGGAGCAGTACTCCCAGTCACAGCTCTTCTCCTTTGCCCACTGCACTGTGGAGGATCATGAAGGTCTCTGGCTTCCTTTTGCTAATGGCCACGGACTTTCTAACAGAGATCAGCAAAGCTCCCATCATGAGAAATCCATGTCTATGTGACTTCTTTCATTCGTTACCCTGCACTTACAGAAGATTTTAGGTAGAGGTAAGTACTTTTTGTTAAAGACTATCAAATAAATGGAACTAGTAATAGGGCATTTTGTTCTCTTTTACAGACTGAGAACAATGACACTATAAATAACCATGTTCACAGGAACACTCTTGACCAACCTCAGCTTTGTCTGATCATTCATGTACAAGGTCAAAGGCAACCCGATGGAGTAATTTGAAGCACAAAGTACAAGGTAAGTTGATGGAGGATGACAATTAAACAAAACAACCAGTACCTCTGAACCACAGAGATTTTCTTGTTTAAGTATTTTTTCTCACTTAAATGAAGGGTTAAAAGATAATACCTACTGCTGATAATTTTTGTGTCTGAATCTCCTTAGTACTTCCTTTTCCTGCAAAATTTATCAGACCCTACTATCACCCTTGTTGGGCCTTTCTTCAATATGACCGCAAATATTGCCATCTAAGAGCTTAAGATAAAACAGAAATTTATTTCTTGTTTCTTTTTTCTTTTGGATGCACTGTGATTTGCAATCTGAGTAACATGCTAAGAGATGCAAAGGAAATACCAAATCATGGTATTGAACCAGTGGTTTTGAATTTGTAATCTGCAGACCTTGAGCAGCCCATACTTTATTCTAAAGCACATTTATCATCAGTAGGCATAAGCTTGCCAAGTGGAACTTGGTAACCCCAGTGGAAAGTTGGATGAAGCCATAACACATATATATGAGGAAATAAAAGACATAATGGTATGTATAATTTGTAACTTTTACTAGTGGAGAATGTGCACTTATATGAAGAGATGCATCACTTCTCATTTTTTCCTTATGCTTCCCTTCTTGGAATTAAAGATAAAACTGAACAAAACATAGCATCCATCTTGACTTCCTTGTTGATGGCATCTTAAGTAGAATCATAACCATGGGAAAAAGGGTTAACATACTGTTTCTTGAACTACAGGGAATAAAATGTTTATTTTGTAAAAATAATACACCTCCCTAAAATCGTTTTTTTATCATGTTAATATGGAATGACCTTTCCTTCTACTACATCGCAGCCCAGTAAAAATAAAGAGAAAAGACAGGATAATAAGACAAAGTCATAAAAAAATTAGAGATTACTATTATGTACTGTGCATTTTTACCTTCATAAACAGCCCTGTCTTTCTATAATAAGAACTTGAATTTGTTAATACAACAGGTCTTTGTAATAACTCTTCACTTTTATCACCTGCTCATTGGGAGTGAAAACTAAAATGTAAAAAACCCACACTGGACAAGATGACCTGATTTTGAGCCAAATGTAGGGGAAAAAAAAAGTATAATTAAAGGCCTAATTCAAAGCAAAATTTCAGAGCATTATATTTTCATTCACTGCATTTCCTGAATTACAAATAGAATGTATTTGTTAAAGTTTGCTGAGGCAAATTAATGACTAGCAGGTGCTTAAGTATCCTTTAATAATTGATAAGAATGTATTTTTCCTCTTTCTTATGTTGTTGTACCTCATGAATATCAAATCAACTGCTATGGTTACACCACTGTGAACTTGGAATGAGATTAGAATTGAGCCCAGAGTGACAGCAGTTACTAGGGAAAAAAATCAGCTGGAAGAGTAAACATTTCCAGGCTGTACCAGCAGAAACATTAATGAATTTTAAAAATCACTCAGAAAATTGTCTTTTTCTTTTTCAAGTGATGAATACATACATTGGGAAATTAGGGGTTTTAATTTGCTTCTGTCTTCTCTCTTCAGTTTGACATTTCTGCTATACAAAAGTAAACAGAGCAACTTGTCTCAAGGCTGCAAAACCCAACAGAACTCCAACTGTATTTATATATATATAAGTTTGATAAGGCCTGTAAAGAATATCGTGAATGTTGTCACTTCAATTCCATTTGGATTTAATCAAAAGAAGCTGAATTAGTTCATTCGATAAAGGGCCAATACCATTTTCACTATTCCTCCTGAGTTCTACTTGGTTTGCACACATGTATTACATCCAATGAGACAATGTGATTATAATTAAGATCAGAGATTGTAGGTTTGAAATGCACAGAAGGATTTCATTCCATGTATATGTGGATACTTCACATCCATCAGAACATTAAGGGTTGTCATACTTCATGTCTACCCTTAAAAGAATACATATGAACTTCTCTAGGAGCATCCTTTTCAAAATGTATCAGCTCTGAACTCCACAGGCAGGAATTCTCTCTTTTCTCTGTCCAACACACAGCATTCAGTAGGCTCCAGTCTTGATGAGGATCTTTAGCCACTATCATGCTGTAAATTATTTAATGAAGTTACAAGCAGATGTCTCTTCTTTGAATGCTGTTGCTAAGCCTCCGATGGCTATGATCTTAATTACACTGTTACCACACTGCTATCATCTCTGCTGTTACTCTTCAAAAGACTTAAGAGTACAATCTAAAATGGTTGAGATTCTCTCATGCCATAGCCAAGTGCTCTCAACTCTGATTAAATTCTTTGGGAGGCAAGAAAATTCAGCACATCTTGTAGATTTTTGTCTGATGCTGCAACACAAGCTCTAATGACTAGTAGCAAGGACTGTTTAAATGAAGACTACATGGAAAATGAATCATTATACCTCATGTGGACTACATGCTGATCCCACACTCACTTGAAGAGCTATTAACTGTACAAGAAGAGATTCTACTAAAATTATAAGCGTTATAATAGAGAATAGAAGGAGCTTGCGCCTCAGGCATGGAAAGATTTAGTAACACAGTAATTTTCCTTTTTATGAATGACTTCAGAATATCATTTGTTATAAAGAGTAATCTTAAATTTTTATATTATCAACAGTATTTTTTAGAAACTTAAACCAGATGTTTATATTTAAATAAAACCAAAACTGTAAATCGAAATTTAGCTTGGAAAGTCTATGTATTAAAGAAGCCACATGGTGACCAGGAAGAAAGAAAATAATGGGCTTTATTGATTCTTACGCATGTAAAATTCATCCTTAACTGGAGGAGTGAAATCTCCAAGATAAACACGTTAATTCCTGCAATTTAAATAGTCTACCATGGGAATGTATCAAAAATATACTTTAAATATGATTAAATCTTAAAACACTTCCGATTTTAAGAATATTGGTTTAAACCCCTGAATCATCTTGTATTCTGTAGTTCCTGCAAAGTGAGAAAAGCTTCCATATTGACTGTAAACAGATGGAAAATGGGGATATCCCTGTATTTTTGGTGGGAATTAGGCTTTCATATCTTGTATAAGCATATATTTACTATTATATCATTATTTACAGCTTCCGAATTAAAAAAAATAAAGTGGTGTGAATTTAAATTCACACAAAAATATCAGTGTATGAACATGAGTGAATAGTACCTACCAGGAGACATCATGGATTGTTCTTGGAATTGTTTCAAAGCATCCTTCAATCTCTCAATATCCTGTAGCAATACAAGGGATTTCAGCCGATGCAGATGAGTCACATCTGAGGAAGAGATGGTGCGAGATTCAAGACATTGTAAGAGCTCTTGGGCAGTTGCTGAATTTACAGCAGCATCTCTGCACTCTGATTTCTCTGGAAAAACATTTAGAAAACTATGTTAAAAATATTCAGAGAGCTCAGAGAATGTTCCTAATTATACTTTCTTTTCTAAGACAGCATCTTCCTTTTTAGTACAACTGACAACCAAATATCAGGTACTAAAAAGCAGCTTGTTAAACATTTTTTGTTAAATATTAAAACAATGGTAAGGCGAAAACTACAAAATTCAGTAAGTAAAAAGGACAATAGGATTCATAATGATAGCAATGCCAGAGGAATCAAATTTTCAAAGTTAGCAGAGGTACAAGGTGTGAAGATGAAACTGTACTGTGGCCAAAACACTGTGTTTTGGCTTCCTACACACTATACATTATAAATTGCACAAGCATTTGGAGAAGCAAACTACTGCAAGGCACTTCTGGAGGCAAACAATTATCTTGGTATTGCACTTTTATGTTTTTATTTAAAAAGCAAGTATTACAGCATGCAAGACAGCAGAGACGAACACACATTGCTGTAATGGGTTGACCTTGGCTGGATTGCAGGTGCCCACCAAGGTGCTCTATCACTCCCCTTCCCAGATGGACAGGGCAGAGAAAATGAGATGAAAAACAACTCATTGGTTGAGATAAGGAAGTTTGCTAAAAAAAAAAAACCCCAAACCACAAAAAACCCCACCGAAACTGGCAGATGTTTCCACACACATAATTAAAGAGGAAAAAAGGTTTATTCTCTATTTCCCACCAGCGAGTGATGTTCAGCCACTTTCCAGGAAGCAGGGCTTCAGCACACGTAGTGGCTGCTCCAGAAGGCAAACACTGTCAACTATCAAATGCCCCCCACTCTTCCTCCCTCCCTTAGGTTTTATCTCTGAGCTGACGTGATATGGTATGGATTACCCCTCTGGTTAACTTGGGTCAGCTGGGCTGGTTGTGTCCTCTCCTAGGATCTTGCCCACTCCCAGCCCCTTGATGGAGGCGAATGTTGGAGAGACAGTGCTGATACGAAGCCTGCACAGCCCAGCAGGAGCCAAAACTCTGGTGTGTTATCAACACCTTTCCAAAGCATGGTGAGGGCTGCTGTGCACAAATGAACTCCAGCTCAGCCATACCCAATACAATTGCTTATACAATACTAAATCAGAAATTCACTCTTCCATTCCAGTCACAATGTGTTGTCTGTCCCTTTAACCAGACTCCCTTTAATTCTGTATTTTACCAGCAAGACACCTGAGAAGTACAGAATTTTCCCGATTCAGATTTGTAAGATTGGTACTACAAGTATAATCCAATGTGACCATTTGAGAATGCTGATAAAAGCAATGGCCTGCAATTTTATCTAAAAAAATTAGGGACTGTTAAAGTCATTCAGCTAGAAAAGGCAAACAGCATAATGTCAGATCTAGATATAAACTGGGATTTGCCTAACAAGAAAGTTAGTTCATACTCTGATTTATAGATGTCATATCTCATCTGCAGATGAACTTCCTTTCACCTAAGAAATCCTCTCTGCGGATTCCAAGGTCCTCACTGGCTCAACACTCCAATCTGCTGGTTTGAAACTAGAGTCAGTCAGTCTGTCAAGAGCTGCCAAAAACTGAACTTGACTTGCAGGAAAGCTGGAAGTTCAACAACACTCTTTCTTAAAACTCAACATGCAGCACAGCTGTGGAAAATTGATCAAGTTTCTGTTCTAGGTCATGTATTACAGCAGAACTTGAAGAATTTGCAATCTTGCTTGGTCACTCTGGAGTTCTACTACAGCAAATGCATGTAGCTTAGCTTGCATTTACTTAGCCATATGGTGAAGTAGTAAAATTCTTAATTTTGGTGATGGAAATACCTTAGCCAGAAAGTAGGCTAGATTTCAAATGCTAGGCTTAGTATGAAGACCTGATACAGCAGAAAAAATTAACATTAAGCAAAGAAAATTTTATGTATCAATCTTGAAAAAAAATTAACATGAAATCCCTGATGTCATTTTAACAAGGTTTTTACAGTAATTCTGTAACCAAAAGATGAATTTTATGGTACTAGAAGCTGACAGATCTGACTTAAGATGGACTTATACAGGTAGGTAAGCTATTCAATAGTCTCCATTCAGCTCCACAGTGGCCAGTGAACATTCTATAGGCCATTAGGGATAAATCCATGCAATTCTTTTAAAAGTACTATGGAATGTACATTGAGCATCAGTTGCCATTCAGCTTGTTTACGAGCATTTTACGCCAATATACTTTCCCAGTGCCAATAGTATCTTCCCCATTCCTTTACATGCTGTCTGTCTAGGTTTCCTTACAGAATACAAATAAATCTCCTCCTGGGAAGGAGAACATTCTGAAAAGTAGATTGGTTCAGAGATACTAAGCATGAAAGTAGTTTAGGATAGCAATTGCCCTCATTTGAAGTTCTCTGAAAGCAAGTAATCCTTCTGGAAGTTTGCTTGCAGAGGGAAAAATAATTTTAACCACTTGTCCCAAGTGCATTGGAATTGTTTAAGAGAAGAGCAAGGAACATCATGTATATTTTTAAAGACAGAGGACCATTTATCAGACCCACATTTCTATTGATGTGAATTCTTACATATTCATGTACACACCAGAAAGAGGGACAAATACTAGGTACTCACGTCTTACTGAGTTCAAGAGAGACAGTTCTTCAGTAGATTTGTCCCATTTTACAGCAGTAATAAATACATATCCATTTTCCCCTGCGTGGTAATACTCATAAAAAGAAAGGAGAAAGAGTGGTACATACTGTCAGCAAAATAAATCTGTTGTGTTGCCTGCAGGAAGTCCAGAATGCTATCTGCCTTTTCATCTATGTCTTTTAAGCCTGCTGCTTTTTCTTTGCTGCTTTTGTCAGGCTGATATGTAAAATCCACACCGGTAGTTTTTGTTACTAAGCCAGCTGCTTTCTTTTTTTCTTTCTGTCGCTTCTTTTTCATTTTCCTCTTTTTGTTTTTGCTTATTTTGGGACCGTCTGTTTGCTGCAGCTGTAAATTATCTTGAACAACAGTCTCTTGCATTCCCAAATCTGTTTGTTCTCCATGTAAATTACTAGAGATTTGTAAACTGCTCTTTTGTTTCTTCCTTCGAATGCGCTTTCTCTTGGTTTGCCCTTGATATTCTTCTTCTGTGGATTCAAAAGCTACATGAGAGCTGTAAATAAGAAGATCTGTAATAAGCATTTTAGAACTGCATACAATGAAATATGACACCCTTCAAATTCTGGGATACCTGAGTGGCTCTAACCTTACTTTTATGCTTACAATGTCTTTCAGTACTACAATGTCAAAGTCAACTTTTCTGAATGCATTAAAAGGACATGTTTTTTTCCCTTCCACTTTCAATAAAGACTGTATTCTCCTTCATGCTACACACTTTACATCTCATTTACTTTCTTAAGGCAGATAATATGGTTCTATACAGAGTGAAGTCAAAAGAATCCCCAGAGCAAAAAACAAGTATGGGCAGACTGGGAGACATGGCATGAGAGAGCTCCCCAAAGTCCCACACCGCCAGCTGGTAGACTTGACCAAGAACACAAGAAGAATGTACACAATTTACAACGAAAGATGATAGTGTTTATATTGATGATATCCAGTCATGACAGTGCTGTGCTTTAAAAACACCAGGCATCTGTTTCTGACTCATCTATTTTCTCCTCCTTAAACATTCTCCTCCTTTGTGGTATCTTACTGCTAGCTCAGTTTTGGACATCAACTTTATAGGAAAAGCATGCAAGGCAACAGTGACCTTGGTAAGTAATCTCCAATCTCTTTAACAGCCTGCCTTGGTTCTGTTGTTCCCTTGCTACATTATCATTTCCTTACTACCTAATTCTTCAAAAGCTTCAAATGTCACAGGAAATGAGTCGCTCTTGCTCTTCCAGACAGTTTTTCTGCTTCTTTATTCAGATCTTATCCCTGTACACAAAAATCAAATTTTAAAGTAATCTCTGACCCTGAACTGATTGCTCCTCCCACACACTCACTTCTGAGTGTTAGCCCCTCTAGCACTTGCCAAGGAAGATTTGGCCAGAAGCCAAAACCCATCTTCCCTCTGAGTGCACTGCTGCTGAAGTCCATATTCGTGTCTATAATAATTCCTGTCTAACTAACTGGAATTCCTTCATTCATGGTCTAACAAAATCATCACACATTTAAACATCATGGATTGCAGAATGCCAGTTTTCTTCTATGTATTGACTTTGCATGACAAGATTTTGGTCACGGGGGCTACAGGGGTGACTTCAGTGAAAAGTTCCCAGAAGCTTCCCCTGTGTCCGGCAGAGCCAATGTCAGCCAGCTCCAAGATGGACCTGCTGCTGGCCAAGGCTGAGTCATCAGTGATGGTAATAACGCCTCTGGGATAACATAGTAAGAAGGGGGAAAAAGTTATTGTGCTGAAGTAATTGCAGCCAGAGAAGAGCAGAGTGAGAACAGGTGAGACAAAACTCTGCAGACACCAAGGTCAGTGGAGAAGGAAGTGCTCCAGGTGCCAGAGCAGATTCCCTTGCAGTCTGTGGTGAAGACCATGGTGAAGCAGCTGTGCCCCAGCAATCCATGGAGGTCCATGGTGGAGCAGAAATCCTCTTGAGGAGGACCCTCCACTTCAGCAAGTGCAAGCCTGAGGGAGGCTGTGACCTCATAGGAAGCCCAAGCTGGAGCAGGCTCCTGGCAAGATCTGTGGCCCCGTGGAGACAGGAGCCCGCACTGGAGCAAGTTTGCTGTCAGGACTTGTGACCCCACAGAGGACCCACACTGGAGGAATCTGTTCCTGAAGGACTGCACACTATGGGAAAGGACTAACACTGGAGCAGTTCATGGAGAGCTGCAGTCTGTGGGAAGGACTCATGCTGGAGGACTGTCTCTCATGGGATGGACCCCATGCCAGAGAAGGGGAAGTACTCCTTTCCCTGAGGAGATGAAGTGCCTGTAACCCTCATTCCTCATCTCCCTGCCCTGCTGGTGGGGAGGAGGTAGAGAACTGGGAATAAAGTTAAGCCTGGGAAGATGGAGGTGGGAGGAGGGGGAACAGAAAGGTGCTTTTAAGATTTGATTTTACTTTTCACTATCCTACTCTAATTTTGATTGGTAATGAATTCAATTAGTTTCCCCAAGCTGAGGCTGTTTTGCCCATGACAGTAATTGGGGAGTGATCTCTCCCTGCCTTTACCTTGTGAACCTTTAGTAATATTTTCTATCTCCTGTCCAGCTGAGGAGGACCATAATAGAATGGCTTTGGTGGGTGCCTGACACTCAGCCAAGGTGAAAACACCACATTCTAATGTTTTGCTCTAGAAAGTTAAGACATTAATCCTTCCCTCAACCCCTACCTGCATGCTTCTAAATTCCTTACAGTGCCCTGAGCCTAGTACTCTTATTTATCTGGATTTACACCATTCTTTTAGGGTCAAAGCAACCTTGCTTGGCTAACGCTGGTGTCATACAGGAGAGACATGTGAAGCCTAATGCTTGTTTCAGAATGATATGCATAATTTCCTGAACTGTCTCTGACATTCTCAGCTTGTTTGGCTTTCTCATCACTCCTCCCCCTAACCAGTCTTTGTCGCTATTTTCTCCATGGTTGGAGGCTCTCTCTTTAATTTCTCTTTCTTTTTCTGTCTTGAACTCTGTCAGCTCTGAGCCACTTTCTCTTTAAATATCACTACAGACTTTTAGTTCTTTAGCTGTCAGATGACTCACTGCAAAGCAATTTTCCATACTTTCAATGAAGAAGGCTGCATAAAAATAAATTTGCTGTATTGTAATTGAACACCACAGCATGTTAAAGACACGCCAAACGTCACCCTGGACCCACAGTGTGGAATGTTTTGCACCCATGGTATTTCAGCTAAATATCTTTATATGTGATTTGGACATATGGGATGTGGGAAAAATAACGTCTGTGTCATCCTGAAGGAATAAAATATCAGAACTGAAGGCAGATATGAATGGTGAAAGATGCTATAAACAAAACATCAGTGTTTCATCCTGAGATCTAATTTGAATTTTCATGGGAGTATTTGTGTTATAATAGGTGAATTTCACTGCAAATATATATACATTGTTTTGCAAAATTTCTCAACCCTCTGTTAACCTGAACAGCACTGTTTGCTAATAACACTACTGTAATCTATGCTCTCAGCAAAGCAGCCTAACTTGCTCTTTAAGCATCTGAGACCCCCCAAATCTCAGTGAAACTGCAGCACGTTGTGCAGCCAAGCACCCTTCTTTGGTTTGAAATAATTTTAAAAAAACCAGGGCAGAAGCCAGGATGGGGCTTAAGATAACTGATGTTTTGAGTCAAATCCAAAAGTTTCCTTGTCCTAAGCAGCTCAGGACAGCAGAAGGTCTGAAGAGACCACAGTGAAGCTGTCAAAAGGCAGAATGAACGTAGTCTTCCCATGCATAGGTATTTAGATAAACACCTGACTGAAAGGAAACCAGAACTATGCTGACTTTCCTCCAACACAACACAAGACTCTACCTAGTTCTCTTGAGGAGCTAGAGTGGCAGTCCATTAGCAGTCTTTGTCATTCTTTGCCCTGTATTCTAGCATCGGTGGAGTATCTACCGTTCCATGTGTGGGAGCTACCAGTGATTCAACATCAGGAACAAATGAAATTAGATGCTTACGAATGCAAAGCAATGCACGCAAAAGGGATTAATTTGAACAGCTCGCTGGTACGGGTAAAGTGAGCTGTTATCAGCTCAGGAAAAACAAAAGCCATACCTGTGCATCAGCATGGAAAGCTCAACGAAAACATTTGCTCAGTTGGTATCAGTGATCATAACAGCTAACACCTTGTTTGCATACATAAGAAAAGAGATGGAAAATAACAGGAAAAATATTCCAAAGCTATTATATAAAGCTCTTGTACTGTTCAAGCTTGTAATGCTGTGCTTCTTAGCATAATTCTCGAACAGTAAGATTTTAGCAGGCAAAAGGAGGACCATCACAGAAGTTAGCAGAGAAAGAAACTCCAAAAAGATTTGTACGATTTGACTTGAAAGAGTAACAAAATAGACTGAATTTCTGCCTCCTCATGTGAAAACAAGGTGATATGCAATTAATCTGAGCTGTTTCACAAGCTAATAGAAGAAAGTAAAACCTTTCTTTCACTAATGGTACAGTTTGCTACAGATTTCCCACGCGTGTGGTATGCAGAGGAGCCAAGAGAACTGCTTGTTCATATAGCCAGCAAGGCTACCTGATTACAACAGCCATGCTAAAATATAAATGAAAGTTATACAAGAAACATACACCATAAAGTTTATGTCACAGCCCACACAATGACCTTAACAAATGACACGTTCAGTGGGATTCGCCTCCCACAGCTTTAGCTGCCTGAAAATACTTAGTGCTTACTTAGACCTATGCTCCCTCTGATAACCCAAAAGACACTTGTATCTTCAGAAAGCAGTTTATGTCATCCCAAACCAGCAGGGATGGAAATGCAACCTGAAGGACTTCATCTTTCTCTCTCCCTTTCCATTAACCACAAAGGAAATCGAGATGACGAGCTCTGACTAGATGCTTGCAACAACTGAGAAGAATCAGCCTCTTTTACAGAAAATATCGGTACACAGGAAGGTGTTTCTTAACATGAGTCTGCTCATCAGATGATTTTTACTAATTAACAAAATCCGCTGTTTTATAAAAAACCCCAAACAAGACCCAACTTTTGAATGATTCTCTACATTTCAAGCCAGTAGGGAGGCCTGACAAAATTGCAATAGATACAAATTTGGTCCTAATATTTTTCCCACTGACAGAAAAGGTTTGTTATGTCAAAGCTGAGTAATTCTAACAAATGCAGGGAATATACACTATGCAAGCTATCTCAGTATGTTAAGTACTTAAGCAACTATGATAGGAATAGCTTTTGAACAACACTAACTCTAGCCACAACTATAGCTACAGCTTGCACTAATTCCACAAAAGCTGATGATTCTTCTGTTCCATAATGGTCTGTCACCTCTCTCCCTCCTAGGATCTATCTCTGCTCCACAAGTTGCTCAATTGATCACATAATCCAATTATCCAGGAGCAATTGACTCCAACCTGTTTAGTCTGCACTTGGTGCTCTTTCAAACTGAGCAAAGTGTCTTCCAGATGGAATGACCATATACATTTTCCAGTCACACTCATAATTTCATAGCATTTCTTGCAGCCTTTGTAAGAACCCCTTCCTCAGGAACTGTTCAGAGATAATTTTTTTTTGCATAGATTCCTTTTTGGATGCAGTTTACTATGCAGGTGGACAGTCACACTACCCTGACTGACAGTATGATATGGAAGTGGGAATGAGCAGCCTCAGAATGTAAGTCAGCACTAAAAGAAAAAGTCATTTTCTAACAGCATATCTTATCTTGTCTGAAAGATTTAAATGTTTTCTCCATTCAAATTGCATGTTTCTTTAACAGAACAGAGGTGGAAATACATTAAAAAAGAGACTTTAAATGAAATAAGAGGACTCAGTTTATACATACAGCTTACTGAATTGTGATAATGAAAAGTCAGTGCAGCCAGTTTCTATCTTCAAGGAAAAACAGAAGACAATGAAAAATAGAAAAAAAAAAATATTGACAAAATATTGACAAAATATTGAAAAGATTCCCAATAAGCTAACTTCTACTGAGTTCTATTATATTAGCAAGTTACTTTGTATTCATCATCAGAGCAGCGGGAGACACAAAGAGATTAAATACGAAGCTTAACACAGGCTAAGAGCAACAGCTGACTTCCTCCTGTCCAGACTAACCATCAGCTTGAACACACTGCTGGCAACTCCACGATGGAAAAGATAAGCTTCCTCGAGTTTATCTTTACTATTTCAGTTCCTTCAGACAATGCCAGATAGAAATACTGTGAGACAGCGTCCTATAAGACAATGAAAAATGGCAGGCTGATTACATAGCTGTCTGCAAGGGATACAAAGTTCCACAGGATGCAAAACAAAGTTTGGCTCTGAGAATAAGCTCGGATTTTTGAATGCTAGGGATTTTTAAAAGTCAAGTCCCTAAATATTATTAGAACAAACCTATAGAACAGGGGAAAAAAAAAAGAGACAAAAAATATGGAAAGCAGACTGAGGAAAACAGAGTCAAAGAATATCCTCTCAGCTTTAGGAATCCATATAATGTGCTCATCATGACTCAAGTATGGCAGCTGGCTCTCCTGTTCAAGTCCCACAGTTGGCTGTCTGGATGTCGCTCATGGTAATTCTGTAAATCTGCTGGGTTTTGGTTTTTTGGCTTTGGGTTGTTTTTTTTTTTTTCAGATGAAACAGGATGTATGCCCCTCCTGATCTTTCAGCCAGTTTAAGCTCTCTTCTTCTCCTTGATACTGGATGACTTTTCCACGGTGTACCATGCAGTCAAAGCCGAGGAGTTTAATTCTGGCTTAGGATCTTGTAAGGGAAAAAACGAACATTATTTTTAGTGCCAATTAAGATATTTGTAGCTGCAATTTGACCAAGAGTGAAAAGCTGTGGCTAGTGAATGCAATAAAATGGAATGGTTCATTAGAATAAAAGCAATACTGGAAAGATCTCAGGCACACACAATAATGTTACTATTTTTTCACTCTTTTTTGGGGAAACTGCTTCAAATCATTTGAAATCAGAGAAGGAAAATTCATTTAAAAACTTTAAAACTTCTATTAATGTGCAACACTTGTAATGTTGTAGAAAACTGCAAAAGACTGGAAGCTGTTTAGGATAGGGACTGTCTTTTATTTTTTCATTCATACTATGATTGTGTGCTGACAAATGAAGAATACACCTAAATCTGGCAAATGCTTCATAAGTGCTGTCTACCACAAAGGAGTATTACCTCCTGGGTTTTAAGCAAATCCAACTAATGCTAATGACAATAATCAGTTAAAGGCAGATACCACTTTCTGCATAAGTCTTCAATTGTAAATGTTCACATGACTGTACATACAAATGAACTTCTCTTACTCATAAGTTAAGTCAAATTCCTGCCATAGGAGGAACTGTACTTGGTCACAACAAACAACCACCTACTTCTATATCCTGTATCAAACAGCAGCCATACACTGCATTCAAGAAAACGTGAACTTTGAACTTACACAGAGGTATAATAATGGCCGTTCTTTTGCACTTTTTACCCTAATAATTGCCACAATTTTACTTGCTTTGTGATTGCTGCTGAGTGCTAAAATGTTGTTTTCACAGTTATTCATCATATTGTAAAATCTTATTCCTGCTTGGTAACAGTTACTTATGAGCTCACCATTTTGCAGGTGAATTTTGACTGGTTATTTTTTCCTAAGTACATCACTTGACAACTGTCTAAGATGTGTTTCATCTGTCATTTTTGACAAATCACTGAATCTGGGATTACACAGCACCCAATTCTAGCCTTTAGTGCAGTCGATATCCACGCAGCCATCAGGAAACCTTCTGATATCACTCTTCATTCTTCTTACCTGACCATCTATTGAAAACAAGCCTCCAGTTGTGACCTCTGTGTTTTGAGAACTGCTGCATTCTCTTCATCTACTAATCTATTCTGGGGCTTCATCTTTCATGTTATGTCTATGTGCCCTCTTTGGAGAGGGGCTTTATCAAAATCTAGGTGGAAATTCAAGGAAACCACATCAGCCATAGCATTCTTATCTGTGTATTTCCTAGGTCTTCAAAGATTCCGAGATGTTTGTATACTTCCTCTTTGCAAACCTGCTGTTGATCTGGGTTATCAAGCATCCACAAATATTATTTTGCTTTGTAATTTGTGCTGAACTGCCTAAAACAAACAACAGGATTACAGGCTTGCAGTTCCTTGGATGATTTAAGAACTATTTTAAAAAACTGGCTTCACACTATCTAACCTCAAAGTCTCTGACAACAAGGCAATTTGAAAAGCAAGGAGCTATGCATCATTGTCAGTAATGTGGGCAATTTTTTTCCCCTTAAATTCTTTTAGAAAGTTTAGGTGAATAAAATCTGGTACTCGTGATTTTATTTTATAAATTTATTTTGTTGCATGACCATTAAATCACTTCAATTTCACATATCCTTTCAGAAAAGCCAGGAAGAAGTGCTGCATCACGAGATTCTCCACGGTACTTTTTCCACAGCTAACATCAATGCAAAGGATTTATTTAACTTCTTTGGAACAGGCCTCTCTAAATACTCATTCTACACCAAGATCATTGGCTCAAAAGAGTGGCAGACACATTGCTCCTGGTGCATCAAAAGTAAGACCTATTGCCAGTTTTAATTCTATATAACATTTGCTCGAACACTCCTTCGCCTGTCTTACCACATTCTTACATTTAAATATGTTTAATACATCATTTGGGTGTGAATTCAGTTTTTTAAAAGACACCTACTTCTTTCTAACAACTTCCTTTACTCTGTTGTCTGGCTCTGCTGTCTTTCTCTTGCTTTTTCTCAAGCCTTTCATGACAGGTGGTGGGCGCTGGCCTTGAATATCACATATGGTGTCCTTAAGTAACTTCCATACCACCTGGTACAACTTCCTTCTCTTAGCTGACCTTTTTTAGGTTCTTTTTAGTAAGTATCTTTATTTTTGTGACGTGTTCCTTCTTGAACTGTTGTGGATTGTTGTTTGTTTCCTGTTGTTTTTTTGGCACGTTGAACCCAATGGTTGCTGTTGTGATGTGCCTCTTGTGAACCAAACTCCAGGTAGGATAAAGTAAAGAGTCTCATTTCCTCTCACAGCTCCACTAACCAATGTCTTAAGTTATTTTACTAACTGTGTCTAAAATCTGAATAATTTTCACAACATCCTGATGAGACATTCAGGGAGAAACTGAAGATGTCATTGTTGCTCTCTCTGCTGCTTCTCTGATCTTTCAGCAGTGAGTATTCTCAATCTCAGCTGGATACACGATGGAACAGACTCTAAGCTTGCTTTGCTTTTTGATATGTACACTCAGTCCACACACACACTGATCTAAGGCATCCAGGAGATATCTGAAACTATTTTAATGCATAAATTAATTTTAGCAGTAATGTTTTGGGCCTCCTGTCACTTTATACAGAAAGCTATATTTGATGAAGCCCCCCATCTTTCTTAAATAGCAACATTTCTGATACAAATTCTGTATCATTCAATGCTTTAATTTTTAAATGGAAGGAAATATTTTGACCTTTTAGTGATCCTTTATTGTTTTACATTTCAAACTCACTGTCTTCATTCATTTTGGCATTTTGGGGTGATGTGCAAACAATCAGACTCAGTCACCGTTATTTAGAGATCTCATACAACACTTCCCAAATGGGCTCAGTTGTGCTCCACAAAACCACTGAGAATTATGTTGACTCAGTGAGGAAAATAAGGTAAAATCACAAAGCCAAGCATATTCACATACAAGAAAAAAGAGAGATTCAATGACAACCAGTAACTGTTTTGAAGGCTACTGAATCAGAAATGTTCAAGAATCTTAAGCAACCACAAAGACTAATTGCTACTAAATAGAGAAATCTTCTTAGTCTGTGGCTAAATAAGATTACATCTCCGTATTTGAACAGACAGCACCACTATAAATGGAAGGGGGAGATTTGTAATATTTATATTAAAAAAATGAAAACATTTTAAACATCTTATGTCACATTTCCACTGTAAAAATTTGTTCTTTCTTTTGATTTTCAGGACACAAACAGACATTCAAGAGTTTTCTTCAAAGCCTTTTTTCTCAGAGACGGTTTTCAAACCAGTGGCTAGTTTAAAGAATCTAAAGCTCTCCCTTTGCTCAGAATAACAACAGAAATGATACGAAACGTTGCCATCTTAAAATCCTGTCCAGCATTTAAAATATTCTTTCAAAATATATCAGTTAAAGTAGCACAAAATGTTTAGACGTTATTAAGACTATAGGAACACAGACTAAAAAATGGGAAATACTGGAAAAAGAGATTATCTACTGGAAAACAGATATGTAGTTTTCCCCTGTGATGAAACAGCATCTAAGAGCAGATCTAAATCAAAGTACCATCTTTAGCACAGAAGAGCTACATAAAAGTACACAGACACTGACACAGCAAAATGAAGATACTCAGCAACAACCCCCAACCCCAACTTATGTCACTTACCACCTCAATATTTCAGTTTACCTCTCAATTCTATTTTTTGCAATATTTTTGCAATTTTTAAAAAACTTTTTACAAAGCATCTAATAAACAATTATATTTAACCCCATATAAAAAAGAGCTGCCACAACTGCAATTTACTACATGGTTCTTCCAGTAAACCCTATCTCAAAACACTCCGGAAAAGTAAAGTCTGAAAGAATGCAGAACTTCCACGTGTTTTATTTTAAACTATTTCCTTCGCCCATTTATCTTTGGATATTAAACCAGATTTGAATTAAATTTACTTACACAGTTTCCAAGCAGCTTTGTAAAAACAGGGATGTTTTAGGATATGGATTAAGCTTACTTTTATTAATCACATTCTAAATTAATTGTGCATTGAAGCAGTAAGTAATTTCTTAATGACCAAGTGCTCTATGTTGAACTAATCATACATATAAACATGCAGGCAGGTATGCTGGAAAAATGAGCAACACCACAGGGAAGATCCAGAAGAGCTGTAATTTGGTAATTTGTCAGTTTGTAGTAGATGTGAACCCGGTGCCACAATCCTCCCTGGGCTGCAGGTTTGTTCTTGACTGCATGTTGTGCTGCAGCAGGCCCTGCCCTCCCCAGAGCTGTGCGGTCACACTACTCAAACGGTTTTTCCATAGTGAACATTCTAAACCAGCTTTTTAATAGGAAAGCTACGTTTTATTAGAACAGACACTAGAACAACTGATTTCTTTTTTGGGGTTGGGGGAAACTTAAAATGAGGAAAATCAAAACAAAACTATACATACATAATCTTATCTCCACCTTGCTCACTGCATCCTCGTAAATCAATGCTCTTTTCTTAGGCTTGCTCTCAGTTCAGCACCAGATACTTCCAGAGTTGCAGACCAGTCTGCACAGCACTCTCTGGGTCTCTAGGGAATGTCCCTCTGAAGCCTGGATTCCCACGGTTCTCAGCAGACTTCTGGTCTCTGCTGTACAGAAGGTTCATTCCTTGGCCATCATTCCTCTACAACCTGTGTGTCCCTCACATTGTATAAAGTTATTCCCTCTCAGTGTGTGTCTCCTCATCTCCTAAGGGCTCCATCCTGGTTCCTGTAATATGCAGCTACAGATTTTCAAAGAATGAAATATGATATATATGACAAAAACATGTGATTATTAATAATAATAAATTTTTTAAAACCCTATAAAACCCAGCTGAAAGCATCTGTTACAAAAATAAATGTTTGGAAAGTGACTGAAATAATTTTGTCACGTGTTCTCAACAGATCGTAGTATGCATATTCTGCTTTCCTAGGTGTTAAATCCATTGTAAATCATGTTTACACTATTAGACCACCTATTTCTGGGCACAGTAAAATGTTACTGGGATAACATGGATCACTCTCTATCATTTCCAGGATTTCTTGTGCCACTTCCCATGAGCAAAGCACTTCAAATGGCAACAGGAGCATCACAACTTGTCTATTCAGCTTAGTAAAGTGTCAAGTTGTTTTTAGTTCCCATTGAAGTTGTTGAAAAATAAAAGTTGCTCTGCATCTCATTGAAGAATGGTATCATCCCTTGAAAATAAGAGAGACATTGCTACTCTTCTTCAGTTATATGACATGATCTGTGAAATAACCCTGCTATGATAAAGGGAAATGTGTTCATCTGTCTACACTTGACTTTGTACTTCATAGAAATTTTAAAATCTGTCATCTGCTTGCAGAACGCAGTTTTTTCCATCACACACTGTACCCCCAATCCAGATTAGTGTGACTCTAATGCTTTCCATCTTTACTTGGTGCACTGCCTAACACCTCTACAAACCTGGTTTAATTTTTCTTTTCAACATCATAGAAACTTAGGCATTAATAGCTATCAGTCACAAACTACCCATAATATGCTATGGATATGCATACTTTTTTCATCTTTGATGCACTTAACTTAATCAGATGTTCATTACTAAATGAATCTCTCACTTGCTTTCATGAGCTGGCTGATGTCTGCTACTATTAATCCAGTTGGGATGCAAGTTAATTTCCTTGTTGGTGTAAAATGCCATTCTTTTGGGGTAGGAATAAAAAGGTTCTCCCAAAGCAAGCTTATCCCGCCACAAACATCTAACTTTAACCATATATGCTGACTTTTAGGCAGGATGTTCTTCCTGAATGAAACACCAAGCGGCAGATAAGAAATATCTGAGCAGAGGAATAAATCCGGGTCTAGGAAGTGCCTCTCTAGGCTAAATCATATCACAGAATCCCAGAATCCCCTGAGTTGGAAGGGACCTACGAGGATCATGAAATCTGACTCTTAAGTGACTGTCATGTTTCACTTTTCCCCAAAACATCTACTACACCATGGTAAGTTTTCTGACACTAGGGGAATATTACCTTTTTATAGTCAGAGCCTGATGATATGCATCATGCATAATTTTATTTAAACATGAAAACGTAAAAAAAAGTTTCTTCATTTTATTTATATAGAAGAAATACGAACCTTCTTGTAGGTTCCAGGCACAAGTTCACCCCCAATATTTTAAGTCAGCTACATAAAGTAAAGATGCTGGATTTAGATGCAAGAAACATAGGCCTAAGAATAATTTTTCAATTTCCTTAAGCAGTAACAGTTTCCCTAATTTTAATTAATTAACGAACACAAGGCTGGTGAATAAAAATCTCATTGCAAATGCAAATGTTCTGCTGGAGTCACAGACTACAGCTTCATTTGGCCTTTTCTGCCTTGGGAACACACAATTTTTACAGCTGACTAGACAATGCAGGCTAGTTAAGCAGGTGACACAAATTTTAAGACATCTGTGTTCTTCTGTAAGAAATATATATATTACATGATTGCTGCTATTCCTATGAGTACAAACTATCCAACTGCTTTTACACTATACTACTATTACTCTCATGGCTGTATCACATGCTATACATGAAGCACAAGTTATTGCATATGTATCTTCTGTGGAGTACAGGTCACCAAACTGCCTCCTTGGAAAGTAATGTTTATGTTTTATAAAGACTCCTGGATGGTTTACTATATGAAAAAGTGCTTTTTTAAAATCAAAACCAAACCAAACCACCAAAACCAATGCACTGTGTTCTACAGAAGTCCTAAAATTCAAGGGGTTTATGCACAGCTCAGCTGTTTTGATTTTTTCCAAAGGATATGCAAAATAAATGATGAGAAAGTGAGACATTTTCTTATACACCAGTGAAGAGCAAAAAGAAAGCAGGACAGATCAGAAAAATCCACTTATTTAAACCAAAAATAGTGTCTAAGAAGTCTGTAGTAAGGTTACAAGCTACCTACACATCTTATTAGCAAATTCAAGATTCTTAAGGTTTCACTGGAGTGCTGGGTTTGAAATCACAAGTGAATGGTTGTTCAGTTCCACTCCTGATTCCTTCATAAAAGTCATCTTTTGCCAAGTGGGACAAGAGGCCACACAGCACAGGTTTCTGACTTCTCAGAGAACTGGGATTTTGACTTTGGTAGTCAGTTCCTGTGTTCACAGGATTTTTTTCATTCTGGAATACTAAAGACTTTACAAAAATCTTGTAGTAGGTGAAACAATCAATAAAGCTCAGGAATGGCTTTAGGTTCTCTGAAGACAAGGGCCAGAGCACTGACCTCTGTGAAAGCAAGACCTCTGGATGGAGATAGCAGATGCATGGCTCTGTGGTGTTGGCTGCTTCTCTGGCTGGGCAGCATTAACAGAAACTGCAGCTGATATTTTATTACTCACTCATCCCCACAAGGAGATACATGCTAACCAGGACTTCACACAAGATCCACTTCTGCCATTATCTTACACTGCAGCGGGTAGAGAGAACTTCTACTGTATTAACAAGTATGGTGACATAAAAAGTTGGCAGAAGATCACCAGATAATAGGCTGCGAACAGCTCAGAGTAATACAGGGATCTCAATTTACTTGGCTTTTAACATAAGCATTTCACTGCAAGCAAGTTTAAGTGTACAAAATTACAGCCATTAAAGAAAAGGTATAAAAAAAAAAGAAGTATAAAAACCTTGTAAATACATTTGAACTAACAGATATATAATACACGATGAAAATTTATACAGCTTGTAACGTAACTGCTAGAGGCACTTCAATTTAATAGAATTTATATATTACTATAAGAATGTATTTAATAGAAGAAAAATACCAGAGATAGAGTGATAAGGAAAAGCATTGTAGGTCACTATAGAATACATTCAAATAATTTAATCATTGTACTTTTACTTAGGTATTTTTCTGCATATGTACAAGTTCTTCTGCCAGAAGAATGTGTAACCCCACCTCTAAAGCTTTTGCTGAAGTTCTCTATACAAGTACATATGGTATTATACTAAACAAAGTGTGAAGATTATTTTCAAATGCTAACATTTTTGATTACTAGTGAATGTTGTATATCACTATGATTTCTAGATATATGTTAAACAAAATACTGCAATCGATTTTTTTCATTGGAAAAGTAATTTCTGACATTACTGAATCATACATCTAAATTTCATGCAATCAGTAAACCATCTTGCAACTTGAAATTAGAAACTCGCACACATAAGTAACACATGAAATAAGGAAACACTGCATATTGTTTTTTGGTAATCTTTCATTTTTCCTTCACACATTCTTCTTCCTTTTCAGAGAAAAAAAAAAGAATCTCCATCCAAAGCTGTATAATATGTTGCACTAAAGGCTCCACCCATCAACAGCATATTCAAGATTATGGTACCAACATTTAGCTGAGCAGCATTTCAGAACTGCCTGTGAGTACTTACTTTACCATGCACCTGTATGCCCTAAAACAATCATAAGCAATAGTAGCAAAGAATCACTGAAGAGCAGAGAAAAATAAAAAAGGGGGGTATCAGAAAACGTGGACCGTGGGAAGCACCCAAAATTAAACCTCAAAAGCCCAAGAGACAGTAGTGGAGTGTATTGGGTTTGCATGGCCAGGTTTTGGTAGTTGGGGGCTACAGGGGTGGCTTCCTGTGAGCAGCTGCCAGAAGCTACCTCCATGTCCAGCAGAGCCAGTGCCAGACAGCTCCAGGGTGGACGTGCCCCTGGCCAAGGCTGGGCCAATCAGAAATGACGGTAGCATCTCTGTGATAACATAGTTAAGAAGAAGAAAAACAAGTTATTGCACTGCTGTAATTGGGGCCAGAGAAGAGCTCTGGGTGAGAACATGTGAGAGGGACAGCTCTGCAGAGACCAAGGTCAGTGCAGGAGAGGTAGGAGATGTTCCAGGCCCCACAGCTAAGATTCCCCTGCAGCCCGTGGTGCAGCCCATGGAGAAGACCCACAGCAGAGCAGGTGGATGCCTGAGAGGAGGCTGTGACCCCGTGGGAGGCCCGTGCTGGAGCAGGGTCCTGGCAGGGACCTGCAGGCCTGTGGAGAGAGGAGCCCACGCTGGAGCAGGTTTGCTGGTGGGACCTGTGACCCTGTGGGGGACCCAGGCTGGAGCAGGCTGTGCCTGAGGGACTGCACCACTTACTGGAGGACTGCTACCCATGGGATGGACTCATATCGGAGATGTTCATGGCGAACCATCTTCTGTGGGGGGAACCCCAGGCTGGAGGAGGGGAAGGACTCCTCTCTCTGAGCAGCAGGAGAAACAACCTGTGATGAACTGACCATAACCCCAATTCCCTGTCTCTCCCTGTCCTCCTCTGGGGGAGGAGGTAGAGTTGAGAAGGAGGCAGAGGTGGGGGAGACGGTGTTTTAAGGTCTGTTTTCACTTCTTATTATCCTGCTCTGATTTTTTCAATAATATCCTAAATATTATTATTATCATCCTATTTAATAAATAATTACTATTACTATCATCCTATTTAATAAATAATATCCTCAAATTTTGAGGATGTTTTGCCTGGGACAGTATTTGATGAGCAATCTATCCTGGTAGTTAACCTATGAACTCTTCATTGTATTTTCTCTCCTCTGTCCAGGTGCAGAGGAGAGTGAGAGAGAGGCTTTGGTGGGCGTCTGGAGTCCAGCTGGGGTCAAACCACTACATGGAGGTAAATGCAAGATTTTCATTGGCAAGTGCTACAAAGTAGAAGGAGGCCAAGAAAAGCTGGCATTTTTTTCTCAGGCGGAGAAAAGCTGGCAAGAAAAGACAAAATTAAACACATATCCTGAGATGGAAGTGGAAGAGCTCTATCACTGGTTTATTACTTTAAGTCTTCCCACTTATCCTAAGGCTACGTATTTTTATTTCTTAAGGAGCTGTAACAAATTAGTATTTCTCTCGTCTACAGTGTTCACCTATATACTAAATAAAGTACTGAACAAAGAATCAATCATTTCTTTTCTCTGGCAGAAGAATGAGAAGGATAGAAATTATGTTCTTTTCAGTAAAAATGCCACAGTTCAGCTAAGGTATTTTACTGCTGTGTAAAAGCTACCATAATATTCACTCCCCTTTCTGGGCTCACATAAAAAGAGACAGGCTCCTCCAAACAGAAGGCTTGATCCTAGACAGACTTTGTTATAATCACTTACTGTAATATCACTAGGTGCCTCACTCTTCTAATTATTCAAGCAGTTTAGTAGCGTATTGTCATACGCTTCAGTGAAGAGGTGGAAAAAAAATCAGATCCATGCACAAATGTGTTGTATTGCAGCAGGTCAGGATATGAAGTGTTACAGACCTGCAGAGCAGCCCTGGAGCCTGCGGCAGTTGCTGCCTTTCTGTGCTGATCTATCAGCACTGGCTCAATATCAACTACATTACTATATGCATGTTTTTGCTCATGTCTTTATATGTTTGGGCTTCCACAGCAGAATCTTTACTATTTTATATAGCTTGTGATATGAGAAGTGCCTTGATCTGAGCATTCAATAAAGCTGGATTCTCCGAGGAATTACTCTTAATAAAAGTGCACATTTAATTCTGCTGCCTTGTCCAAAAGTTAATGTAGAACTGATCTAAATTTGTCAGTTACAAACTAAGGTTTTTAGCATACTGAATGAAGGCTGGAAAAGAGTATGTGCCATACTTGAGCACTAAGACCTCCTTAAGACGTCTTCACTGTATTTGCTGCTTCCTCTGGAAAGCTAGCTGAGTAACTAGATATACAATTCCTGTATTTATTAATAGCCACTTTCCATAAAGTTTTACAGCCAATCGGTTTTTTATCAATTGAATGTTGCATGCCTTTGTCATTTTCGGAAATTTATCTTACATGCTGTTTCATAATGGGAATAACAAAGCATTCCATATGTGAGAAGACATGCAGTAGACAGTATTAGCTTCTAACTTGTCATCTTCAGACAGTGACCAAAAAATTGAATAGAGCTCTTTATTTGTCCAGATTGACAAAAGATGTGTCCATTTCTAAGTACTCAAGAAATGCTGATATACTACTCAAATAGAGTGCATACCTAAATGTAAAAAGATTGGAATGGTTTGTGAACACACTGCAAATCTAAGCCATGCAGATAAGAAAGTACCTAAATTGAATTTAAGACAGAAGCATGAAAGGAATTAAGCTCATCGGGTGTTAAAGATGTTAAAGGTGTTTTTTATTAAATGTGTGTTAGGCTCTCCTTAAAGCGTGGGAACCATTACAATTCCATTATATTTCAGATTTTTGCATCTAGCTAACCTATTATTCAAGCTACCAAAACAAATGTTTTATCTAATACTATATCTGGCATCGTGATAGTGAAATGGCTATTTACCAGTGAAAAGAATAACAAACTAATTTAATTTTGTGATTAGCTGTGCAAGGATGCTGATATCTAGTTCAGTGTTACACGGTGGTCCTGTTCCAAAACCACCAGCACCACAACATCCACTGAGAGTCATGTACTAAAAAGATCTGAATGGCAGAACTTGTTTCTAGCAGTCAGGACCTTAGGTCATGTGGCATTTTTCATCCTGTTCTATACACCTTAAAGTTGGACTTATCAGAAAATTAGCTTATGCTGCATTCTCTCAATGTTCCTAACATTTATGAATTCAGCTTTTAAATATTCTTTTTTTTAAAAAAGCAACTTAAGAAACCTTGCATTCATGTTCATTCAATTAGATTGGTGAAAAATTGGTATCATCATCCTAACGAAGCAAATATAGTCGCATAAAACTGTTTCTGCGTTCTCTCCTACTCTCTCCACAGCAAGATGCAGAGAGAGTTTGTCAGGTGAGATGTAAGTAAGTCCTTTCCAAATATCATCCATACACTGAGAAACAAAGAGCTTTGAGAAAGTAAGGTCACTCAGTTCTTATGGAATAGTACAGAAGCACAGGTATGAATTCACACAAAACTTCACCTGTCATTAGACCAGCTGCACCAAGACCAGAGGTTCAAGGCTATTGTTTAAAGTATCCACATCAAGAAAAGAGGTAAAGTGTCAGATGCTGGCAGTGTCCCACAGGTCACTGAAGGCCTGTTCCCCATGTTCCCCACTACACCCCTACAGAGCTGAGCACGTAGCTAACCACAAACTAGCAGACTCAGTCATGTCAGTACAGCTGTGCTGGTTATAGCAGCCCAGACAACGAGCACATTCAGATTTCAGGAGAGGAGTCTGTGAGATGCAGCACTATCAGCAGGATAGAGCCAGAGGTGCAGCTTGGAAGGGATTTGCTTTCTGTCAGGACAGACTGCCTATCGGCCCTAATGCCTCCTCCACACCTGCGCATGGCTGAGGCAGCTGGGAAATGGAACTATTGGTACAGAGATGCAGCAGCTTTGTTCAATCATAAGCTGCTCAAAGCAACTGGGGATCCTTGGGATGCACTTCAGATTGCCTGTACTGCATTTTGGCTAGATTACAGCAGTACATTTGTGTACACTGGTATTTCTGTCTCTTGCTATAGCAATATCAATTTTTTTCAGCCCTCCACAGATCGCTGGAAAGAGGGTGAGCGAAGCTGATGCATGGCATGGGCAACACACAGCCTGTAATACGGAACAATTCTCAGCCTACAGTGAAGGCAGGAGCTTCCTTTCTCTCCAATAGTCTACAATACAGAAGGCTCTGATGGAGTATGCCCTGTTAGTGATTTGAACTCCACTTATGAGCCAATTTCCTCTTGCAGGGATAAAATGGAAGCAAAATAGAATGAAACTAACAAAATTATTTAGCAAAACTACCGCGAATGGGAGATTGATGAAAGACGATTTTCAAAGCTTCCTTGGCACAGGTTACAAGTGTACTGAGGGTTGTTCAGTAATTTCAAACTGCTACCTGTAAACTTTGCAGAGGGCAATAATCAAAGGCAAAGGATATGAGATCAAGAAATTTCCCCAGTGGATACTGAATGGAGACAGCCTACTGGAAGCTGTAACAGTGTGTGGCTGTTCAGCCGACAAGTTGCCATGAGCTACAACTACTGCTATAAAAAAAGAATAACAGTAAAATGAAATCATCATGTAGGCCTGATTCTGACTTCCAACATGAGACAGCAGCATTTTCTGTATGTCATACGAAATACTTGCAGAAAGCTGTTTAAGGAAAAAAAAAAAGAAAAAACGTGGTTAATACTACACACATTTTTTTTTTACTATCTTAATTTTGCTTGTCCACTCAGCCACACTAAGTCCCTTTCTGCTAGAAACAACCTTTCTACTCCAGAGTAGAACAGACACTTTTAGTGTACAGAGTATTTAAACACCAGGGTAATATGAATGCAGAATTCTTATTCTTACAAAAGGCTTTTCTCTTCCCCTGCTCCCTATTTTATTTTCAATTTGAAAATTGAAAATACTGCATTGAAACAAATCTTATTAGAAAGAGTAACATGGGTCCTCACAGCAAGAGGATGAGCCAGGGTCACCTTCTCACACCTAATATTCAACACGTGTGTTGTCTGTCAGTGGGTATTTGGGTCTTAACATGTAGGATAGCAACATTTTTCTGTGGTTCAATACCAACAAGTTCATAGGCAATAGCAGAGCAGTGGAGGTTAGAATTTTGCATGCAACCAACTATATAACTGATAACCAAAATGAAAAGGCCATGTGATCAGAAATATCCCAAGATCTACAAACCAATTAAATTTCCTGCTTTAACTTGTGATGAACTAAGATTCAGAACCATGAAGCACTTGCAGACAGAGACCCAGCTGCCTTCTGCCTTTCTGCTTCATCTTGCCCCATACTGACTTTATCCTGCTGTTCCATAAAGACTTAACTACAAAAGCTTAGGTCTTGATTACATTTTCATTATGAAACAAGCAGGTGAAAGTAGTCAAGCAGTGTCAGATTTCCAAAGTGTTGGGTGTCTGCTCAAGTGAGGCAGCAATTATAACAGTGCTGGCTTTTTTGCTGGGATCTAGAGGTTGTTGGTGCTGTTCTCTATTTCTTTTCCTTTCCCATCAGCACCTTACTGTCACTATGACAACAGGAAGCCTGTAACACAGCTGCAAGGGAGGAGAAAGCGGGAGCATGCTCCAGCTGAAAGAGGTGAAGTGACTCAGCCAGTACAGAGCAAGAAGGGAAAAACGATGTGCAGTAGGGAAAAATGATGTGCAGTAGGGAAAGAGGAGAAAATAGAAAGCCACAGTGCCTCTTCTTTCTCTGAGACTCATCTATTAGAGGACAGGATGCTCAACAAAAATGTTCGTCATCACTGTAATTTGAAATAAAACAAGAAGCAAGAAACAAAAAGTCAGAGATAATGGCCCTAATTCCGTCTCCTCCTACTATGCATACTGTCATCTGACTACAGAACCTACTTTAATCAAATTACTTTCAGACTTATGGACATGTAACAAGAAGAGATTCAGTTTGAGTCACCAGTTGTAGCATAAAGGAATAAGAAAAGCTGAAGGTCAAAGAATTACCACAGAAAGTGAAGGTAATGACCAGAGTCAACATGTCTCATTAAACATGCACTTGTTGGTGAATTCTTACTCTGCTTAAGCACACATCTCTCCTCTGGGATCCAGCCCAGTATTCTCTTAACTTTGTTAAAATATAAAGGCATAAACTAGGTGTATTGTGTCTGCATGGCCAGGTTTTGGGTGGCGGGGGTGGGCTACAGTGAGCTATACAGCTCATGGTGGGCTATACAGCTTCCATGAGAAGCTGCCAGAAGCTTCCTTAGTGACCAGCAGAGCCAATACCTGGCGGCTCCAAAGATAGACATGCCCCTGGCCAAGGCTGGGTCAATCAGAAGTGGTGGTAACGCCTATGTGATAACATATTTAAGAAGAAATTAAAACAAAAAAGTTGTTGCACAAGTGTAATTGGGGCCAGAGAAATGCGGTATGAGAACATGTGAGAAGACCAACTCTGCAGAAACCAAGGTCAGTGGAAAAGGAGGGGGAGGAGGTGCTCCAGGCACCAAAGCTGGGATTCCCCTGAAGCCCATAATGAGGACCATGCTCCCATGTTGGAGCAGCCTGTCCTTGAAGGATTGCACCCTGTGGAAGAGTGACCCATGCTGCAGCAGTTTGAGGAGAGCTGTTGCCTGTGGGATGGACTCACGTTGCAGCAGTTCACAGAGAGCTGTTGCTTGTGAGATGGATTCACGTTGGAGAAGTTCGCAAACTTCGTATCTCTAATTCTAGTCTATTTCCCCCATGACAGTATTTGGTGAGTGAGCTCTCCCGGTCCTTATCGCAACCCATGAACCCTTTGTTAAATTTTCTCTCCCCTGTACAGCTGCAGAGGGGAGTGAGTGAGTGGCTTTGGTGGGTGCCTGGCATCCAGCCAGCATCAACCCACTACACTAGGATTAGGGGCACATTGTTTTCAGCACTACAGAAACATATATGAAATGAAAGCTTACTTCAAAGGTAAATTTTTGTTATTGAAATACTTGAGGTTTTTTCAGAAGCATGCAGAAACTAATACAGCATCTCAACATGTTCTTAATTTACAGTTATAAAAATATAAATAAAGGATCTTTAATAAACCATTAACATGCAGCCATGGTGAAAGTAAAGCATTACCAGTACATCACATTACCATCTAGTCTTTTTTCATTAATATATTTTCAACATTTACACCCTTTCATAACACCACACACAAATTTGAGCTAAGTATCTGGGCCAGAATTCTTTGCCATCTGACTTCCAAAGCCATTTTCCAGTGGGTTTTTGGGAGTTTTAGGGGGATTTTTGTTTGTTTGTTTTGTTTCATTGTTTATTTGTTTTGATGGGGTCTACCAAGATGTTAGAAACTATCACGAGAAACATTGAAGACTTCAGTGACATTAAAAACTCATAATTTGTGCCATGCGTTCTGCAATAGTCCCATATGCTTGTGAATATATTGGCATTTAGAAGATGTAAATAGTTACAGATAGTGGTAGTTAGAAATGACTGGTTTCTACATTATATATAAACCTAAATTAGTGATTCATCCTTATAGCTTCAATTGATAGCCCACTCCTGTGTTTAAAACCCTCAGTGGACAGCAGTGAGTTTCTTGGTAAATTCTACACTCACCTTCAGGAGGTTCAGACTTGTTTGCTATGAAATCAAGAGAAGTGGTTACTCCATTCTAGCTGGCTGCTTGACAGACCATGGAATTTGCCTATAACACTGCTCCAGGACATTGGTGGTCTGGAGATGTTTTCCTCTAAGTGCCTGCCTGAGCTACACCTTAAATGTTTAAAATTTGTATCACATTCAGTACACTAGAAACATTTCCAAGAAGATCACACTAGTCAGCTTTTGCAACGCAAGTACCTCAGCAAGCATCTTCTTTAAAGCATACACATAATTCCTTAAAATTAGGTATAATAAAAGTTAAACACATAACTACAATTCTTGACAACTCTTAAACCAGGTGTCACTTTTAAAAGGAAATCTTCTCCTGTTCAGACAGAAAAGGAATTAAAAATTTTCCAAAGCAGTATTAGAGAAGTTTATTTAGGTCTTTCTTAACTTTTAATATAATTCCAGTGATGCAATCAACTCATAACAATGTCAGTGTACATAAGAACATTACTGGATGTAGACCTGTTTTTCTAAAAAAAATTAAGCCAGATTTAACAAATTATTAAATACTTTATGTGAACTCTGAAAATAAAAATGATTATTTAATCTTATTCAATTTCAGAAAGAAAACTGTGGTGATTTTATCTATTAAGAGATGCCATTGCATCTATCAACAAATATAAGGTCTGCCAAGAGGATATTGAAGTAAAAGACATCTGAAGTACAGAACTCTTCAGCTATAGCTATCCTGCATCTCTGTTTGTGGCATCTTTCACTGTAACTGATTCCAAAATGTCAAGTGCGTTTAAGCTGAAGAAGAAACAGGTTGTAGAGAAGAAAGTTCCTTAACCTCACAGATATCTTCCCCTTCTAAGTTATTGATTAATCTGTAAACACCACAACATTTTGAAAAAGCTTATAGTAACAGCGTCAACAGAGGTGTTACTGTTGCTACAGCTTGCTGTCTGATGATGGCATACACGTGAGAATTCCTGAAGCTGTTGATGGCTCAGAAAAATCTGCCATTCACAAACTGGGAGCGATACATCAATTTCTGCAGGGAGGAAGCTAAACTACAGAATGTTATCACCTAGAATTTTATCATGCAAAAATATATTGTTTTAATACTAAACAGTGACATCCAAACTGGCAGAGAATTAAAACCAGAACACCCAACATTAACTAGTGGAATTCATCAATAAAAATTAAAAAAACAAAGACTCAGCCTAACTATTAGAAATACGGAAGAGCCAAAACTATCATATAATCACTGCTCCTTCCTTGCTGAATTATTGAAACCAACTTTTTAAAGATATAACTCGTTCACAAACAAGTTTTCAACCTGCAAGTCCATGCCATCCTTACTAGAAAAGGAAAGACCCATGCTAACAAATCTAAGAAAAGAAGGAAAGAGAAGCAAATCTCAAAGTAAGAGTTATAGAAGTATCTGAAAGCGGAATAGTAAAACTTTCTTTTTCAGCAAGTTGTGAAAAAAATCTACACATCTGTATATCAATCCCATTCACTTATTTATGCTATAATTTGAAATATGATTTGGTCTATCTGTGTTGCAAAACACTGACTATTATACTAAGTTAAGAGCTGTACTGTAGCATCTTTCATTATTCAGGCAACTTAATGAAGTAATAAATTAGATAGTATTTTTGTTCATAAGAATCCTTTAATAGGTTTGTTATTCTATTAAAAAAATGAACAAAACTGGAAAGAATTTTATTATTTTTAGTTTGCAAATGCAGAATCCTTACTCCGAAACTGCCAAAATTCCCTCAGTTTGTCTTGTTATAAGCCTTGGATATTCTCACAGAAGTTGCCACAAGAATCTGGACAGTCAATGCAGGAGCAGCTGACAGAAGGCATTATAAGACAACTTGATTCGCAGAAGGTTTTTTCATAGCTTTTTCTCTCAGGTATAAGATCCAGAAAAGCAACTTTAAGTGTTCTCAAACTCCTTTGTTATTTAGAGAAGTTGAGTTTATTTCACGCTGAGTTCTTTCCTGAGCTCTTTTATTTAAAATAGGTAACAGTAGTCATTCAGTACTGTTAAACATTTTGATTTACAGTTAAGAAGCCCTACACAAACAATATGTATTGCAATATCACTGTATACATGAATGAAATTATTCGGAATTAGAAGTAGAAGAATTTTTAATAAACTGTTTCTTGTAACTTTTGTCTACTGTCACACTCTCTGATTAATTTGAAAACATATTTAAAACATTGATATAGTATTAGTTTCCTCAAGGGTAAAGAAACACAAATACTACATGCAGTAGTGGAGTTTATATTCTCAAAAAGATGCTGTATAAAGGATGATACCTAAAAGAGCAACCAATGTGACTTGAGGATTGAAGCAAATATCTTAAGAGCAATACACAAGTGAACCTGTTCAATCAAAAAGATTGATGGTGACGATTACTGTGCTTCTTTGTGGGAAGAAAATACTGCTTAATGGAGGCCCTTCATTTCAGTAGAGGAAGGCAGAAAAAAGCAATTTTCAATTTTTTTTTTTTATTAAATAGAGTGAGATCAATTAACTGTTAGCACTAGAAAGTAGTGGAGCCTCTATGACATCTTTGAAATGTGGATAGATTTTTTTTGTTTGGTTTGGTTTCTTTTAAAAGCAAAGCGCTGAGCTCAGCATGGGGTAAGACCTCTCTAAAAGGTACAGAAGATTAAATTACACGGTCTAACGATTCCTCTAGTTCGAAGGCTACAAAAAGACTCATAATGTTGGAGTTTCACTATTGGTGCTACCTACCAGTGAAAAAAGTTTGCTGCTGACCTTAGCTGCTAAAACATATTGTTCCCTTGGTGTGCTGAGTATATCAGTTCTGTAAGGTTTCACATTCCCAACCACTTGCCAAGAATGTAAGTAGTCAACATTTGATTCATAATAGCATCTCCTTAAAAACAAACATAAGCTTAAGCACCATTAAGTCTTCCTGAAATGGCTGCCTTTAAGTGAATCAAGACACACTACAGACAGGTAAGAGACTACCTGAACTTTCTTTCCCCCTTTTCTTCAGAAGCTATTCTGGACAACATTAATTTCATCCTGACACTATCAACCATAACGGAACTAGCAGTTAAAACAACAATAATAATGGACAAACCCAAACATATTTTAGAGCTGACAAGAAATTATTTTATTTTATAATTTTAATTAACTTCAACTTTTAAACCATTTCTCAAAAACAGCTGATGTCAAAATACATATTTAGTGACTGAATATTTCATTCTTTCACAGACTAATTTAACACAATGAAATGTCAGCCATGGCACATCTATTCCTCTTGATGATCTTGTTATATTAATTCAGATAGACTCATATTTGGTCTTCTTAATTTATTGAGAGGACATAGCAAATCACAGTGACGTATAACTGAAAAATTTAAATCCTAAAATAGAGTCATATTATTTTCATGAGACAAGTTTGATAAACAATGAAATTAATTTTTGAGACAGATTTCTTTCTGCCAAATTTCCACATCATTCATTCCCCTTAGTTCTGGGCCAAAAGGCTAGAAAAGGATAGCACAGGAACCTTTTCTTACCCAGTACATAAACATGCTCGATTTTTTAGGACACACAGTGGAAGATTACCTGTTGCCATACAAAATATATCATATAGACAGAATCAGGATTAAAACAATGCATACTCAAGATCTCAACTCCACCTTATGAGCCGGTCCTTTGGGAACACCTGGGACAAGTCTAAACATAACAGATTTATTTTATATACATAAAATATTCATACATACAGTCATGCATGCGCCCTCTTTTTCCTTCAGTGTCAAAGGTTCTCATTAGAGCTTTCCTTTATCCCTTCGGAAAAGATCTAAATACGGGATATACAACTAAATCTAGGTGAGCAAACTAAGTAATCCATGGTATGATTCCTTAAGATGTTCCTTTTATATTTTATGAACACTGCCTGAAATCAGACTTCATCCTGCAATAGATTTTATGTGTATGCTTAAATGACATACACAAGTAAAGTTAACCACGTCCCTTACCCTTGTAAGATTAGCACAGATCTCCAATACTGCAATCCATATTTAGACAAAACAAATAATAAAGGTCTAAACTGCAGCAAGAAAGATCTAGCATTAAAGAGTAGTGAAAGACTAGAGCAAGTTAAAAAGGGAATGTAAGAAAAATCTCCCTATAAGGAGATTTTAAAAAAATAATTAGGCAAATACCTGGAATGAATAACATCTGTAGTCAAATCTACCTTGCAAATAGAGCCACAGATTAAAAACCTTCACTTCAAACTTATTTTTTCTTGATTCCATGACAAAGTGCAAAGCCAAATAACAAACCAAACCAAAAATAAGTGTCCCAAAATTCCAGATTCTTTGTTAAATGTTGAAAAAGTGGCTAAACCCCAAAACTTACTCTTCCTGAATAGTGAAACTGGGATCAGCTAACAGAGTTCCCCATCCAACAGTCAATACTGTCACTAAGCAACATCAGAACTCTACTTACTGCTATCATGGTTGAGTACATTTGTTTTGAAATACTAAAGGAAAATATTAGATCTAAAAAATGAGCAAGTAAAGCCATTGTTCAATATTCTATCCACTGTAAAACCACACAGGTATTTATTCAACTCTAAAAAGAGACAACATAACTCAATCCTAAATTCTGTTCTGCTTAACTGCTTTGCAATATATCAACATCTAATATGCACCACACATAATCTGATTTATTCATAGATTTTAAACAGCAGCTGAGTAAATTTGCCACAAAAGTTCCATGCTAATGCCTTAATAAGGATATATCTCAGTTGCAGCAGTGTTCAGTCTCTATGCTAGTGTCTTAGTTTAAAGCAACTTAAGTCTCTGTATAAAACTGAATTTACCTACAAAGTATTATGAGACTTCATTTAGTCTTATCTGCAAAACACAGTAGAGGACAAAGCATCCTTCTAGTATCAGAAAGAAAAGTACATGAAATAATAAACAGAAATTATACGGCATGGAAGGAGAGAAAAGGTGCTTCAAGATCAGAATAAGCAGCTTGAATCTGACATGCTGGGAAAGAGAAACCCAGTGAACTGTCCAAAGACAATTCTGCAACTAAACAAAGTTAAAGGTAGCCTAGAAACAGCTTCTGGATTCCAAACACGAATCCTATCTAACAGAGAAGAGCACAATCTAGAAGCTCTAAATTAGAACACCTTTCCATTCACAATCAAAAAACTATCAGGATCTACGCTTATCTTACTCTGATAAAGTTACTACTTTGTCACTCAAAAATGGTCTCTTAAATCATTGCACACCAAGGAAGAACATTCTTGATGTGCCCTCAGTCATGCTGTATTTTGCTTCAGTCCCTTGAGCTACTTTGAGAGCTTTACTTGTATTCAGATTCTGACTGGAGCTCAGAACAGACTGTAGACCCAATTTACAAGCTGAAAATTCACCCCTGTGGGTACTGTTTGCAAAGGCAAGCAGAATTTGCCTTTCTATATCTGCAAGTTATATCTCAGGTTTTCCTTGCATTTAAGGCAATCTCCAGGCTGAAATTGATACTAATAGTTTAATAACTGCTACTTATCAGGTATTTTACTTCAGCTGCCTTACCTGGGTATCTTCTTTGCTGTAGAACATCCCTAGTGGCCAGTGACAGTGATACACAGTTTTGGACAAACATACATCCACAGGAACATAGCAACTAAAAAAACTAAATTCATTTTTCTTGTCTAAGCTTACGACTTCTTTCTAAAGACAGACAGAATCAACTGAATTCTAGCAATGTCATTCGGAAAACCATGTATTTAACTGAGATCAACTTACAACCCACTTTACAGATTCTGTGCTTCTTCTCTTGTATCCTTTGACAACATAAAATATTGTTTCTGAAGTTATACAGTCACAGTTTCTCACCAGAAAGCCTCTCAACACTAAAGGATTAGTACCCCCCCTCTACCAACTCCAATGATGAACACCTGTTCTGAGAGAGGCAAATCTGAAAGGTTGTTAAGCCTTTATCCAATTCCTCAGAACATCAAGTGTAGACTAAGTAAAACAGCTTTTATCTAACATTTATCCTTAAAAATAATACGACTGTTAGCAAGCATAATAGGAATATAAATCTCACTTGAGTGGGAGGAGCTAAAGACTTTGTCCTCGGTTAGATTCTATGTAACTTCAATAAGATCTGTGGCACTGCATGGCTATCACCAAATGCTGAATCTAGTCTACAAACCCGAAACGATGGAAATGAACCCATGGGGATGTACATCTTCATCTTGCTTATGTTGCAAAACAGTGACACCCACTGGCAGCAACAGTTTAAATACTTCATTGTTGCAGTGTGAATCTACTTGATAAGAGCTGCTAAGAAGTTGCCCTTGAGAAAAATTCATCACAGTAACAACCGTACAAACTTACCTGTTGAGTCAGCACTACTGCCGGAGTTTTCAGAAACTGCATTACTAAGAGCATCTGGAGTAACTGCAACATAACCCTCTGGAGGAAGATCCACTGTGTAAACTCTTCTTGGAGACATAACTGTATCATCACTACCTACAAAACAGAAAATCCAAAGTATCTGGCTCAATATTGGTCTCACTACAGATTTTCTCAAATGTTTTCCCAACTACAGCAATAAGTGATCTCGAAAATTCTTAGAGAGGGTCAGGTGTGGAACACTGAAATTATCCTATGACCAACAGAACTGCACTGAATTTCACAGCATCTACAAATAAACAAATACTCCATGGGTTAGTTCTTTACAACCGAAGCACTTTTTCCCCATTGTATCAGGCAAATCTTCTCCCCTATCTTCAGAAGAAGCTTCCACTTAGTGGTATTTTAAGAGACTCTAAACATTTTTCCCCATTCAGCATGAGCAGACTCTATCTTTTCAAGAGCTGCTTCACAAAAGATGGATGGATGGAGGGATGGATGGATGGATGGATGGATGGATGGATGGATGGACGGACGGATGGATGGAGAGATACAAACTTATTTGGAAGTGACAGAAGCAACAGAAAAAGAACCACAAAACTGTGGCTTGCCCATTTGCAGACTTTTTAATCATAGCCTATGCTTCTCTGTAGGGTGCAAAGATAAAGGGAGTTTGAAAGTCACACTTGACTAAGCGTCAGCGGTGCCTGCCCAAGGGGACTCACCTCCTCATCCCGCTCTACTTCTTTCTGGAGCAGGAGGGGGAGTGCCAAGGGCCAGCTTTCCAACTATTTCATTGCATAGGAAACTATTTGTGGTGAAGGCAGCAGTCTGTTTTTGTAGGATTTCTTTCCCTTTAAAAGGTATTTAAAAATGCATGCAAGTGCAGCAGTAGAAACTTCTCATTTGTTCACCAGACAAGAAGTGACAGAGACGCATCGCTGCTCCACTCACACGAAACCAGACTGTATTTCTGCGCAGAGTAGTGACAACAACAGAGATCGACCACAGGGAGAAAAAAGCCTTTCCAGAAGGTCAGGGTGTGTCCAGATGTTGCAATGTAGTTTTAGATGGCTCAGTGTGGGGTTTTTTTGGTTGTGTTTGTTGTTGTTTTGTTGGGTTTTTTAACACTCAGCCAGCTCCATAAGTCAGCACAGACTTATCAGTCTGCACTAGCCTTCCCTTCTTGGGGGCAACATATTCCTTTAAAATACAGACAGAGCTGTTAAAACAATATACAATAAAAACATTGTTGGGAGGTGGACACCAATCAACCTCCTTACACCACAAACTTGTTAGAAGATCCAAGCCTATCACCGAGGTGCACCGAGGTGCAGCGAGGTGCAGCTATGTGCAACTACAGTTGGACTAATTCCTAAATATTTAAAATGCAGTTGTGTGTGATAGATTCCCAACAAGAATTACTTCTGTATTTCTAATATGCAACTTAACTATGCACTGACATTTCTCACACAGCCTACTTCAAAAACGATAAAGTACACTTCCGAACGTTCAAAGTACTTCTGAAAACAATGCAGTTGTTGTCATCATGAGGGAATAGATTTGTTTTGAAAACACATTAGAATATTATTTTTTTCTTGAACAAGCCAGAAAAATTCCAGTAAGTATTGATGATACTCACTTTAAGAGATAGTAAAGGGAAAGAAATAAATAATACAGAAAAATGAAGAGCAACTATGCGATTTGGAAAAAAATCAACTAAAAATTAGCATGGAATAATTCTTCAGCAGATCTTTTCCATGTAGATGATGCCAAATCATTGAACTGGCAGTACTCGTACTGACTTTTTTTTTGCCCCCCATCCAGGTGGTTTAATGATGAAGTGCTAATTAGTGACAGTTTGAATTACAAAGATGTATAAATGTTTGAGTTATTCCCTTCTGAAGGACTTCAAATTTCCCCTTTTTTCCATTTTTATTTAGGTTTTGTAAAACAAAGATGATCAGGGAAACATTAAACAATTCACAACAGTCTTGATAAACTCAAATCTTTTAATCATAAAAGCAATAACTATATTTGTATAATAACCTCCCAGACAAAATAGTTCTACATAACAGAATTTGAGACCATCTGTAACACGCAGTCCTACCAAGAAGAAAAGTAACAACTCTTACTATGGAAATGAATGATGACTCAAAACTGTATTTTTTATTTTTACCTCTTTAAATGGGAGTCTCCAAATTACATATTTATTCACATCAGATGCATCTTTAAGAAGTTTGCAAATTCATAAATCAAGCATTAGTCTTTGCTAATCCTGTGCAAGTGTGTCAAACCAAACTGTTACCATATCTACATCTGGATTTTTGCAGCCTGGGGCCAGAGTCTCCTTGGTCCAAGAAGAGATGGGCTGGTAATAAAGCCAAACATTGCTGCAAAGCAAATGGCTGAGCTTATAGTACTATGACATAAAGAGGGTTTTTTGATTAACAAAAGTAATCGGATACTAGAGATTTTACAGAATGCTCCCGTTTTACTAGTTAAAAGTCATGAACTCCATTTCTGAAGTTTTATTTTATGGAAAAAAAAGCCCCAACAGCTAAAGGTCATTTACAATGCCCAAAAAAGAGTAAACATTACTCTTTAAGGCAAACCAAGAACACAGAATAAATGTTTTGAAACTATCTGTCTTCTATTCATGCTCCCCACACAGAGATCCATGGCATGTAACTCAGCTGTGTGCACTGAGTATAGAAAAGCATCTGCACCATGCCATTACCGACATTACATCTCCAAACATGTCAGTTGCTTGGCCAGCTATGTTATCTCTTGCTATCTTACTACAAACAAGTATCAGATCTTTTTAGAAGGAGCTGAAGGTAAAGCTTCTAGCCATATAAAACTGTCAACTGCCCAGTCAGTCATCATCTCAGGCACACACTGTACTTCGTTTTAAGTTTATTTTTCAGTACCTTTAAACTATCTCCTACTTGTAGCTCAGAATGGTGGTACATAACACTAGCATGGTTTGCAGACTGCCTGAACACAAAGCACGCTTAGACACATGTCAGACACAGACATGGCCAAAACACACGTTCATACAGTCTTGGTCCTTTGCTTGCTGTAAGACTAAACCCCGGACAGAAACTGAATCACTTCTAGGTTCTGTGGTGGGTTGGCCCTGGCTAGCAGCCAAACACCCAGCCAGACACTCACTCTCCCCTCAGCAGGCTGAGGGTGGGGTGGCTTAAAATGGGGCAAACAGGACTAAGAGAGCACACAGGTCAACAGCAAGGAGATCACAACTACAAGAACCTTTCCCCGCTGGCTCTTTTCACTTCCAGCTTCACTCCTCCCTATTTCCTCTCGCTGCAGGTTACACCCAGTTCCTTCAGCAAGACAGGGAGCAGTGCAAAGCGGTGGTGGGGAAAACGTTTAAAGGCTCTGCTGCTCCTTCCTTTTCCCCTACAGGGGTTTTCCGCCGGCTGCTGTCCTTCAGGAACATTTACTCAACAATAGAGTATATTCTTCTCCTCTGACCCGAGAGTTTCCACTGTTGCCACTTCTTTTAGTTCCCTCCTGTCTTGGGATTGTTTTCTCGTTTCTTAAAGAAGTTTCCCCCAGGGTACCCTTGCCTCAGCTGTGGGCCCAGTTATGCCCTGTGGTGGGTGGGCTGGAGTGGGCTGGAACTGGCAGTGTCCAGTTTTGCAATCAGACAAAAACTTTGTCTTACCCATGAAGTGCTTCTCTGCAACTCAGAAAGCTTTGATAACTCACCCAAGTTAAGTTCCCACAGGGCAAAACTCGTAAGAGCAAACAGAGGACCCAAGCTAAGCTAGAAAATCCTGCAGCTTCCCCCTTCCCCCTGCCAAACAACTGTAAATTAGCCCAATCTTACCAAGATTGTGATCTTTTCCCCAAAATTACCCAGTTATCACTTCTCCAAATAGATGGAAAGAGTTCATCCCCAAAAATAGGTCTTTATAGAAAAGCACAGTGTCCTAGTTCTGGCCAGGACAGTTAATTGTTTCTTACAGTAGCCAGGTGCAGTGGCACATGCCTGTAGTCACAGCTGATGGAGAGGCTGAGCCCACCACAGTGCTCGATCCAGGAGTTCTGGGCTGCCCTGCGCTGTGCCCAGAGGACATGGCCAAGACACCAACCTTACTCCATACCACCTTATGTCACTTCCAGAGGCTGGGGAAAAGGGACTCTCGCTTCCAAGAAGAAAGATGCTCCTTTCCAGTCGCAAGGGGAAAGCGTGTCAGGCAGAGGAGCCGTCTGCCATTGTTTTTTAGTGTCCTGGGCTAGGATGAGCATTTTGCATGTAAATCACCCTCTCTTTGTACATGATTGTTATTAGCATTGTTGCTGTTACTGTTTGTTTTCTTATCTCATTGCTGTTTCCAGTAAACTGGTCTTATCTTGACCTATGATCTCTGCCTTTTGTCTCCCACTGGAGAAGGGGAGGAGAGCAGCTGGTGCTTTTCTTTTTAATGGGAGTAGTAATCTTAAGAGTACCATTCCTAAACCATCATACACAGGAAATGAGGAATTGATGCTGGATCAAATACATGGTCTGAGTAGTTCAGTGTCACACCTTCTACAAAAGTCTTCGTAGTAGGCATTTTCTGTGTGGTGTTACAATAGATATGACCTGGACAAAAATAAGGCTTGACTGAGGTCTGTTATTTCCCTTAAAAATTTTGTATTAAAGTATGATTTTACTTATTATGTAACCTAGAATATGACCCTGTTATAGCTATTCCTCATTTTTATTGCATACAAGTGAGACTATGACCCCAAAACTCTGACAATTCCCAAGGAACATATACACCTCGTTATCTGCACATAATAACTTTCCCCTTCATTGACTACAAGACAAGCATCCATAAAGACAGGACACACAAATCCTGGGCAAGAGTCATCTCATTCAAAAACCTTCATAAACTGAAGTGTACCAAAGGTGATATCAGTGACTAACTGTACACACACTGAGTGTCCTCCTGAACTGTGGTACTGAAAAATAAATACTTTTCCAGTTCATCAATGTGAAGACATCAAAATGTCCTTCAATAGCACGAACAAATGCAGTGAACCTAAATACCCACCCATTCCCCAATGCATACTCATTTTTGTTCATCTAATATCCAAGTTCCTGAACATCAAGCTATTTCAGTCTGCCATGATAAGGTACATTAAAGTAACCTCAGGGACATAAGGTGTTACATTACGTACAAACAACCTTGGTTCCCAGGTTGACTTAACACAGGCTTCTCTTCCAGTCCCGCATCAACACACACTAGAGTGCTTTCCACAAAGACAGAAGCATTTAGCTCAAGTAGTCTTCTGTGCAATTGGAAAGTACAGCCCTTTTCCTTGGAGGGTGGAATTTCTACTGCTTGACTGAAGTCTTCAACAGGATTCTCTCTTGCAATACTAGAGAAGTCACACTAGGTGGGGGGGAAAAAAAAAAAAAGAACAGACTCTACCAGTCACTACTGGTCATCTACTTTACTCAAATGATAAGCATCGCACAACAACACGCAACAGTGGAAATGCTGTGCTTCTTTGCTGGGTGACTGAAATAGCTGATGAATTATTTCTGTAGAAATTCACTACTGCAGGTAGAAACCTGCCTTTCAAAATTATGGAGATCTGCTATAGCTTACTATTACAGTCTAATTCCTTTAGCTTGTTTTATGACCTCATTATCCTTACTTTATTGGAATAAACAAGGGCAGTCACTCCAGCAACTTCTTGGCAGAAGATGAGATACATATTCCTTCCAAAGATTCTCCATCTTTTTCTAAACATAAAAAAAAAAATTTTCTGAATGACTTTTGGATACCCAATTATCTCAAAAACATTGTTATTACTGTCATATATTTTATTAGCACCAATACACGTGACAGAATGCTGAAAAAGTTTTTTCTTCTGCAAAGTTCAGAATTTTTAAATTTTATAATTCTGAAGATGCCTGCTATTCTTTATGGAAGGACAAATTTCCGTCTTTGCCAAGTAAAATATCAAAGTTTATAGTTCTATTCTAAACTGCACAATTACATACATTCAAACAATAAAGCGATAAAAGAAACAAGTTGTATAATTAAAGAGATACATGTTGTCCTCTAGCTCAGAAAATACTTAAGCAGCAACTGCTGGAGAACATTGTGGGGAAGCAGTACAATACACTTATTTAATTCCAATCCTCTTTTTTATAATACTAATGTTGACAACATATTAGTGCAGACAGTAGTACTGAGTTTTTTGATTGACCTTAATTTCTGATACTTTATTCAGTTATGTTTACACAGTCCTCTATCCACTATCCTTTGATCCTTTCAATCCTTTCAATCAAAGCATGTTTCACTTCATTCCCAGGGTATTATTTTTTAGAATCCTAGCCATATTACAGAAGACTGCTCCCAGTTCTGAGGGTGTATACCACTTGTGCCTGGCAGCATGGTGCAACTCAAGCCAGTTCATTACAGCTTCCCTTCTGATAGTTCACATTCCCAGAAGTTCTTCAGTTCATTGAAAAGAGAAAGTGTAGCTTACAGAGGATACTACACTAGAGAACTGAAAGAAGAAAACAAAATGAGAAAATCCTCAGAAGTACTTCCTCGTCATGGTGTTTTCCTCTACCTTGTTGAAAACCAAAAACTTCAAAAGGAAACTGAGGTCGATGAAGACACACCCATTTTACAAGGCCCAAAGCTGGGATGGGAAATTTATAAAGAACCAGGAACAAGAGATCTCCCATTTAATTTCCCTCACTACCTCCCATGTGTACAGTAACTCTCAGATTTAATTTATTTTTTAACACATAGAAAGGCTGTATTATAGCTCATTTTATTGGAGACAGCACTTATCATTATAACTCAGCTTCAGTTTCGCTACATTAGGAGTGGCAGATATTCTTTGTCACAGAGAAAAAGCTGATAAGTAAGTACAAATCCTTCTTACTCTTGTTCTCACTCATTATCTGGGGAAGATGTTTTTGCTTTTTACCTATGAGCCATTAAAATATCTACATTCCCTCGGAAAAAGTTATGAAAACTAAGCACAATACGAAGTGAGAGTGAAGCGTGGAAAAACCACTGATTGAGGAAAGCAAGAAACAGAACACTCTTCAGAGGCAAATCTGACTACAGGCAGATGGCAGAATGAAAATTTTGCTGTTTTTTGTTTTCTGAAAGTTGCAGATAGGAGGTAATGATGAAACAAACTATACAGATAAATGGTATATGTGTCCCATATATGTGTCCCTGGTATATGACTATACGAAATATTTTGATTAGATGTCTAAGAATTCTAGCTGTATAAACAGGACCATAAAGCTATCTTAACATTATGCTATACCCAGCTCAATTATTTCTCCTACTGCAGATCTTATTTGTTCAACACACTTCTCAAAAGCCAAATATATCCCTGTCAATCAATCCTTTTTTTAAAAAAATAAATGCAACAACACTGAATCTAAAAGGTCACGTCTAAGTTGCAATTATTTAATTATCTTCACTATGAAGTGATTATGTCATCGCTGGAACTTACCTGAAACAAGACCAGAAAACAAACAGATGTGCTCATAAGAGTAAAAGCAAACAAAATGTAAGAGTTTAAAGCTTTTGCCCCTCTAAACTCACATTTTCTATTCCATAGCTAGAAGTTATTGGTAACAGTCCATTCTCATTTGTGTAAAAAATAATGCAAAGCACAAAAAATTATGGAGAATTATTTGCTCAGAACACAGTTTAGTACCAAGCTCACATTATAAACATTTCCACTTTTCAAATAATTGTTAGAGGTTAGAGTCGATAGGAAACAAGCAGAAGGTAAGCTTGTGCAACTGCAGAAAATATGAGATTTGACTCTGAATAACTATGATGTTAACAATGGCAGCTTAAGTAATAAACTCCCCCGTGTAAACTGGAGCAGGAGTGATGTCTCACACAATCCATTTTGTCGTCAATGCATTGAAAATTATTTCAAACAAGGAGTCAAGGCGGACAGTGGGAACGCTGACGCACAATTATTATGCTGCAGTTTGATTCAATTTAGTACTATCAGCCATTCTCTAGGTGAAACAAGGCTATTTTATTGAGTTCTTAAACAAGCCATTTTTCCATTTACTTTACCAAGATAATTAGTTTTCCTGCAGCTGACTAGTTTATGTTTAGAGCTTGTTAACGATTAGAGCTAAAGCTGACATTTTCTACTCTATGTAGGAAACCGCTACACACTCTGTTAGATAAGCTACTTGTTAAATCGCTTTGGGGTCTCACAAAGGCTAGAAGCTCTCCCTATGACAGCTCAGCTGTTTGAAATGAGCACGCAGAAGAGAAGAATGAGTTAATATATATACATAAGAATACTGGAAAAGGAAGGAATCTGCCAACTAGCAGGAAACAACCCCTCCAAAACCCACAAAAACACTTCTAGAGGAACTGGAGACTGAACAACAGAACTGTTTCTGTCACAAACAGAAGTTACAGATATTATACAGGCAGCCCACTCAGTCTGAACAGAGAGAGGGGTTTTTTTTGTTTGTTTGTGGGGTTTAGGTTGGTTGGGTTTTTTAGGCTGGGTTTTGGAACTTTTTTCCCTTTTCCCCTAAACCCCAGATTTCTACATTCCCCTAAAGCATGTAGCTATACTGGCTTGTAAAACTGGCTGGGCACCATTTTTACCACAGCCACCAGGAGCTGGTATCTTCAGCCAAATACTCTACTCCTAGATACATCCATCCCATTTGCACAGCCTAATGGCACTGTAATATACCATGTAATGAGAGAATTTTTAAGCCCTTGAGAGAAGACTATAAGAGTGTGTGACAACACTTTATCGTATAATAATTATAATCTCCATTGCTCTTTAGCTTATTCACAATAGACAGCTTTTCAAAGTAATTAACTAAAGCAAAGCTGAATTGTTTAACAAGTCTCTAAAGTTGTTTATTGCATTGAGTACTGCTAGAATTTAATTTCTCAACCATAAGCACTCCATCAATTTGATCAACTAAGAAGCAGGGCAGTTTATGCATATTTTTTAGACAAGTTTTGTCTTCTAGGCATTTCTGTCATTAGCTTAAGTTTTCTACAGCAGAATGGCTGCCGGAAGACAAGATTAGTATTAGGAAGGACACAGTCCTGGTGCCCTAGTGATGATTTAAATGCAGTACACTGTCAGCATCAATAACTTCGGTGGAACAAGTAAGAAGGAGAACACAAAATAATCACACAGCTGTACTGAATTTTGACACGAATTCCTCATACAGGATAACAGTGCTGGGATATGTCACATTTGATAAGACATTCACGTTTTTATTTAATGAATAAGGAGTAAATTGCGTTTTGTCCATTTATATACCATAACATGGATTCCAGCTTTTTTAGAAAACTAAAACCTATTAGTAGCAACAGCTTAGTAACATTTCTCATTATTTCTTACTTAAATAAATCAAGGAGAAGGAAAGATCAAGTAAGTTGTCTCCACAAGATCCAAAACTCTGGCTAGGCTCTCTGCATTTCAAATTCCTTTTTCAGAATTAGGGAAAAAGCAAAAATCGAAAGTAGCACAGTGTGCTTTATGCTGACGAACTGAACACTAAATATTTCACTTGAATGAAATTATCCTTCTTCAGCAACTCTGAAATTTTCATTTTTATAACGAAGATGCTAAATACTGATCAGTAAATCCCAAGTCTTATAAAAAGTAGTTGTAATTCTGACCAAGATAAAGGTCAGAGACCAAAGAAGCCATTTCCTCTTACTAGGAAAGGCTGAGGGAGCTAGGCCTGTTCAGCCTCCAGAAGAGATGACTGAGAGGGGACGTCATCAAGGTGTGTAAGTATCTAAAGCATGGGGTGTCAAGAGAACATTTCCAGGCTCTTCTTGGTAGTGCCAAACAATAGGACAAGAGGCAATGGGCAGAAACTGATGCACAGGAAGTTCCACCTGAACATGAGGAAGAACTTTACTGTGTGGGTAACTGAGCACTGGAACAGATTGTCCAGAGAGGTTGTGGAATCCTGTGCAGTGTGCTGTAGGATGACCCTGCTTGAGTAGGGAGGTTGGACCAAATTACCCACTGTGGTCCCTTCCAACCTGACCCATTCCGTGATTCCATGATTCTGAAAAAGCCAATTCTACAATTAGCAAATCTCTCGTTAGAAGTATGCATGTCTCTTTTGAATGTATACGACAAAGCTATTAAAAATTATTAGTGAGGTTTTAAAATATCAACAAAAAGTGCAGAAATCACAGAACTGCAGACCTCACAAGAAACATTTTTCATTATATTAATCCTTGTTGCAAGTAGACCTGGCCCTAACAAAGTTCAAAAACAAATAAAACGAATTCTCGGCACAAAATTTAGCCAAAGCCCATATCCAAGAGAGCTATTTGTATTTCGAAATGCTCAGTCTTTCACCAGATACTTTTTTTTTTTTGGTGGTACAGCAAGTTTTAAAGCATTTTTAATACAGCATTTGGAAGCATATTCACAAAACATGCTTCATTTAGGGAAAACATTTTCTCATTTTAGGAGCTTTCAGCTTTCCATTTGCTCCCTTTTAATGCTTTACCTGCCGTAAGACTCAGGTTCATTACATGTGTGCAACTTCTAAATGGTTTAAGATAATAAAGACCCTCTTTAATTTTATGCTGAAGTAAGAAAAAAATCTTTTATTACATCTTTTGAAATTAAGAACTATAGCTCTTGCCATGGATGGATCAAGTTCCTCAAGGGGAGAAATGTTTAGAAAGTCTTATCTAATTGTCCTAGGGGATAAGAATCCCCATACTTTGGTTACATTCATTTTCTCACTGAGTATTTAGGTACAAAAGGGGAAAAAAGTCTGATTTAGGACAACTATAATCCAAAGGGAAGGTATATTTTACTATCTATGCCCTAGAATGGAAATTCTGCACACAGGTAAGTGCTTTGCTTTGGTTTGGGTTTGCCATTTGTTTGCTTGGTTGGTTGTTTCTTTTTTGTTTGGTTTTTTTGGTGGTTTTTTTTTTGTGGGTGTGGTTTTTTGTTTTGGGTTGTTTGTTTGTTTTTAAAAAAATTAAAAATTTCTCTTTTCAAGTAAAAAGATACGACTACTCTCCTTCTTTGGGGTCCAGAAGAAGCATGACACCTCCACATGTATTCTCCATCCCTAACAGAACTACCACCTTTCCGAAGAATACTCAAATACCATTCAGAAGGCCTCTCTATAGTCACAAAGGACAGTGTCTCTCAGAATTTGCCTTCCATCTCCAGTTATTCTGGGTCTTATTATAAGTTTTGGTTCCAGAACTATGTGAGGAGCTTCATGGGATAACCCTTTCTGATACTAAATTGTTGATTATCCAAAATTAAATGAGAACCAATCACTAACATAGGTCCTGATGTTCCATCTTCTTACGCATCTCAACTTCAACATGGTCTCAAAAAAGGCATGTAAATGCAAATATTTACAGGATATAAAACTACGATCTTAAAAGCCTGCATCTGGAAGGACAATAGAGACATGCCCATAAAATTTAAAGGCAACGCTGCAAACTGCATTCCAATAAACATCAGAATCTGGCAGGGGGAAGGTGGTGGTGGTTTAGCTCAGACAAACTGGTAATGATATTTTCACAATCTGAGAATAACTGTTAAAGGCAAATAGGACATTGTGATGAGTTTTATAGTAAAACCTGTTATTTAATGCTAGAAAATACTTAACACTAAGTCAGGTTATTTTTAAAGAAATCCTTAATTTTTTATTGACACTAGATCATTTTTAGTAGTATTTCGTAGGACTGAAATAATCACTTTCAAACTAGGAAAGAGTTAGTATCTACAAAAAAAAAAAATCCCTCATTTTCCATTGCTGCTTTCAATTACCCATCTTTGACTACCGCTACTTAAATCATCAGCTGTCTTGTAGTTATGCCCACAATCTTTGGTCTATAAGTAAGAAGTAACTTAAAACAGTTTATGATCAAAAAATTCAATCAATGCTTTTGTGTTTTTCCTTCACCACGGCCACAGAGTTTATAGCTCAAACCTTCTACCTATCTCTAAACATGTACTTTCAGTGTCCAATGCTATATAATCACCACATGTAAATGCAAGAGCTCCTTACATTTAAATATAATCACAACCAGAAAAGAACGGTTGTCTGTTGGTTTCCCAGATGGATAACTGATTTATCTTTTTTCTTATGAGTTTATCGCTTCAAGGCTTCTTTTTTTTTTTCCAAGTTTCATGTTGAACTTGAATCAAGGCAGAGCCCTTTCTGTACTACTGTGGCATTTGCATGCCTCCAACAGAAAACAAACTCAGTTATAGTTTGCTGTTAATTTCAAAAACCACCCTTGTTGCTGTGCTGTGAAAATCCTAAATATAAACCTGTTCTTTTTACTCCATGTTTCCTATCCCATAAGCTATATTTCCCCTGTATTAGGATTCTGAATAAAAAGCTTTTCTTTCATCACCTTGAAGAACATTGCATTAGGAAGCACGTATAAACAAATCAGAGGACTTATAAATCACAAGGTCAAAAAAATTCTCCCCCTCACCTCCCATTTCAGTGGGAGCTTTGCCAGGCCCTAATTTATAAGGAATGGTATACATTCACTTACAAACGAAGACAGTTTTATCTTAAGAAATTACTCCATAGTTGTGTATAATTAGCACACCTTTATCATAGAGCAAATAAATAGCCTGTTACCTATTTTGAAAGGACAATTAGTTCCCAATGCTATCACATATCATTGTACAGAACAAGTTTAATGCTTTATCAACCTTTTGAAAATATGCTTTTCATTATTGACTACACAAAAGAAGTACCGGAAGTACTAATCTAGAAAACAAAATTGAGTAGAAAACAAATAGAACTACATAAGTTGAAACTTCCATGCAATCTTCTATTACAGTAACGGTGAGCTGGTTTCAGTTGGGGTAGAGTTAATTTTCTTCCCAGTGGCTGGTATGGGGCTGTGTTCTGGATTTGTGCTGAACACAGGGTTGATTATACAGAGATGTTTTTGTTATTGCTGAGCAGGGCTTACACAGAGCCAAGGCCTTTCCTGCTTTTTGTGCTGCCACGCTGGTGAGGAAGTTGGGGGTGAGTGGAAGGAGACACAGCTGGGACAGCTGACCCAAACAGACCAGAGGGATATTCCAGACCAATTGATGCACACACTGACTCACAGACTTTACATACTGGCTTGACCTCAGACTTGCTTTGTCACTATTAACTTGCCAGGTGCCACTGGACTGTTGGTTGAACCCAATTACTGTTAACAGACATGTTCTGCTCTTCTTTGCTAGGCACTGTGGGACTGCTTCCACAGTGATGATACAGCTCCTGCCTCGTCCCAGCTAGCCTTCCCTCACCTTCCCTTTGCTGCTTTCCCAGACACATCTGAGCTCAGTCAGGCATCTTGCCACATTTGCTTAGTTTTCTGCATGTCAAAATAAGCCATTCTTGTGCTTTGAGAGCTTATTCTTGAACCAGCTCTTCAGAGCTCCTTTGCAATTCAGACCAATCCTCTCATTAATCCTACCGAGCAGATCCCTGAACAAGACAAAAATCAGTTCTAACCCTACTAATCATTCTGCTCGCTTCTTTCCGGACTTGACTCTGCTGCCCCAGACCATATCCACTATCAGTTCCTCCCTGTGAGCAAGTAAGAAGGATAGCTGAGCATCTCCCCTGGAGAAAGCTTTTTATACTCTTGGGAAACATACCTTTCTATTTCAAGTCAGTTTAACAGCCTTCTAGTTATGGCAAAGTCTGGTTTTAGGTGAATACAAAGCAATTCACACTCATTCTATACTTGTGCACAGAGCCTTTTACCCACAAGTAATACCACAGCTACCTCATATTCCAGCTCCATCTTTTGGCACGCCATTCACATTCCACAACTTATTTGAAAAAAAAAGGACTTTTACTTACCTGTTCAAATATTCACATGCCATGTTCATTGCATAAACACACAAAAAATAATGCTCTTTTGCAAGGGACTAACATAGTCTCTGAATTAATATTTGCCTTCTGTTGGATTTGCGTTCCCCATAGGGTTTCTGTTGCAGCACAAGGGCAGGGTCATGCATTCCCACCACTCTTCATGTGTATCTCTAACAGCTGAGCAGAGCCATACCAGTAGAAGTCATTTTATCACCATTTAACAGACATTATATCAAAGACAGATACAGCTTACACTGAACTTTCATATTTGCTACTGCTAAATGCTGCATCCATGCATATACACCAAGACTGTTTCTTGGTTTTCACAGGACTTAGGCACTGACCTCAAGTGTTCCAGGTATTAAGTACCACTAGCATTCAAATTCATCTCTTGGTATCAACAGATGAAAAAAAATACATACTATACTGTTCTGAAATAAAGCAGCTATATTTAAAAGCATATTATCAGAAAAAGGACAATGCAGTCTCACCTTGAAATGATTTGCAGGGTGTACTAGTTGATGTGCTAGCATCTGCTGATGAAGTCTGAACATTATCCAAATTCTTTCCTTTAGATTTTGATCCAAGATTTTCAAGAACCACCTCCTCTTCTCTACTTGAAGTATGAACAAGAGAAGATGATGAAGTTTCACCGTAGAGTCGTTTCAGTAATTTCGCCAAGAACACTGCAGGGTAAGAAAACTTTTTTTAACAGGAAGAAATGCAGTGTTTTAAAAATACTTTAAGACTTCAAAAACCCCAACAACTAATTGATATGAGACAGTTTCCCTCATATTCTATGGAAGTCTGTTTTGAGTAGTCCCTACCTCTCACAGGTGGAACTGAAAATAATATATGTAAGTTCAAAACTTGAGTCAGAAAAGTAGCTTTAAAACATGTTCACTAGCACAGTCACATTTAAAGTCTTCTATTTGACTACATTTTGGCAATAAATTAATACAGTACACTTACAGACTAAACACACATTAATTTTTAAAACAAGTATCTTCCTAAGCAAGTGTTATTAAGGCTGCTCAAAATGCAGGTCTCTTCTGGCACAGAGGCACCACAATTGAATTACTCATTAAAAATCAGTAAGCTACAACAATTTAATCACACAGAAAAACTAGAAGTAGACAGCAGCAGAAACACATGGTAACCAGTTATTTCTACAGAATTATCAGTATTCTTACACGCCTCTTCTTCTTATGGGCCCGTTTTTTACGACAATGACAATCTGCTACAAGTTAGTCAAATGCAAGTATCATTTGATTAAAGAAATATATGCAAATAATCTACTCATTAATGAAGCCATTATCTTTTTTATATATACTTGTATATTTCAGTCACTTAAAAAGACATATTATACTAAAGTATAAAGTAGTACTAAAAATTTTTATCTATTGCAAAGCAAGATCTCTAGTTTCATTAATTCTATATGGTCAAGGAGATATTGCAGGATGTGGCAGTGGGAGAAAAAAGATTTGGAGAAAAACATTGTCTAAACTGCAACTTCAAATTTAATATACACTCTGTGGACACTACACAAGCAACCTGCTGCAGATTCATAATAAAATAATTCTGCCAAGAGCAAAGAACTTAAATTTTAAGAAGAATGCGTCCCACTGCAGCTTAGCAGAAAATCATTTTATTGTCACATAACTTGTCAGCAAATTACTTCACAAATGAAAAGAATACCTTCATCCTTGAAACACCAGTCTTTGATAGACAAACTGTACCTCCAAAGTACCTTGGCAACTATGCTTTCTCATGTGAATGCCTAACTACGTGGGAGAATGCTTTGTTATGGGCTACGATTACAGTTCCCAGATAGACATAAACAAGTGACTGTGTGTTTTCTTTTCATAAGGTTCCCTTAACGTCAGCTAGAAAGACAAAAATCTGTGATTACTCTCCTCAGCTAAAGAAAGTAGACAGAATTAACCAGTGTAATGAGACAAAGTTAACCGCCTTTTGCAGATCTCTGACTCTAAAGCAAGTCATCCAAGAGGTTTATGCTGAATCGTTTCTCCAAGTGCTGCTACTAACACTATGGCATTTTAATAAACTCCAGTACAGCCATTACTAAATGTCACGGTTTAATGCCAATAGGCAGCCAAGTCCCACCCAGCTGCTCGCTCACTTTCCCCCATGTGGAACGGGGGAAAGAATCAGAAAGATAGGATTGAGACCATTCATAGGTTGCAGTAAAGACAGTTTAAAAGATAAAGCAAAAGTCACGCACACAAGCAATGCAAGGAATTCATTCATCACTTCCCATGGGCAGGCAGTGTTCAGTCATCCCCAGGAAATCAGGGCTCCATCACATACAATGTGGGAAGACAAACGTCTCCCCCTTCCTCCTTCTTCTCCCGGCTCTGTATGCTGAGTATGACACCATATAGTGTGGGCTATCCCTTGGGTCAGTCGGGGTGAGTTGTCCCAGCTGTGTCCCCTCCCAATTCCTTGTGCACTCTCAGCCTCCTCGCCGGTGGGGTTGGGAGCAGAAAAGACCTTGACTCCATGTAAGCACTGCTCAACAGTAACAACAACATCCCTGAGTCATCAACACTATTTTCACCACAAATATAGAAGACACATCACCACAGGAGCTGTTATGAAGAAAATTAACTCTAGCACATCTACAACCAGTACACAGATTAACCTTAAAGCACTTGTACTGAGGGAACTATTCTTCCAAAGCAAATGATCATTGACATACTGATGAATCTAGATATGCAAATACATCTCCAAACCTGCTGAGAAGAGCAGCCTCGTCATAACTACAGTGGATTTTATGCTCCCCATCTTGAAATCTGATTTCCCTAGTCATCTCCCCTGCCTTTTCCTTTCCATTTTTAAAATGGAGGAACTATACTCATACACACAACAGCATTACTTCAGAAAGCAAGACAAGACCTGCTGTGATACATTCATTCCTTCTAATTCCCATGGGGAGCTGTCCAAGGCAGGCATTTTGCTCAGAAAGAGCATCTCTTTTGCTCAGAAGGAAGTATCTAGATCAGGAACAATGATAGATTCACCAAAGCAATCCGCTTGGCTGGAGTTTTCAGCAGACACTGGAAGAAGCAGCAAGGTGCAGAGTTCTTTACTGCCTACAAAGTTTTAACACCTGTGTCAGAGCATCTCAGCACTGACACAAGTCGTCTCTTAAGTTAACTAGTAATTTCCAATAACCATAATAAAATGGAAGTGAGCAGTGTTGACACTTAGACATTACAAGGTCCTCGTTTGAAACCTGATGTATTTCAAGCCTTCTGAAGACAGCAGGAAACAATGAATGCCAGCAGCACACCTTCCTCAGGTGAATGAAGAATCACAGAATCAGCTTACTTGGAAGGGACCCACAAAGGTCCACGAGTCCAACTCCTGGCCCTGCACAGGACCATCTCCAAGCGTCACACCATGTGCCTGAGAGCTTTGTCCAAATGCTTCCTGAGGTCCATCAGACTTGGTGCTGACCACTTCCCTGGGGAGCCTGTTTTGGTGCCCAAACACCATCTGAGCGAAGAACCTCTTCCTGATATCCACCCTAAACCTCCCCCTGACACAACCCATTCCCTCGGGTCCTGTCACTGGTCACCAAAGAGAAGAGATCAGTGTCTGCCCCTCGTCTTCCCCTCACAAGAAAGTTGTAACTGCAATGAGGTCTCCCCTCAGTCTCCTCTTCTCCAGGCTGAACAGACCAAGTGACCTCAGTCACTCCTCATACGGCTTCCTCTCAAGGCCCCTCATCATCTTTGTAGGTCACTTTTGGATGGTCTCTAATAGCTTAATATCCTTCTTATACTGCAGTGTCCAAAACTGCCCCCCCAGCACTCAAGGTGAGGCCACCCCAGTGCAGAGCAGAGCAGGACAATCCCCTCCCTTGCCTGGCTAGCGGTGCTGTGCCTGATGCCCCCCAGGACAGGTTTGGCCCTCCTGGCTGCCAGGGCACTGCTGGCTCATGTTCAACTTGCCATTGAACAGGACCCCCAGGTCCCTTTCCATGGCACTGGTTCCCAGCATCTCATTCCCCAGTCTGTCTGTCCAGCCAGGGCTGCCCCATGCCAGGTGCAGAATCCAGCACTTGTTGAATTTACTATGGTTGGTGATTGTCCAGCCCTCTAATCTGTTGAGATCTCTCTGCAGGGCGTCCCTGCCCTAGAGGGTGTCAACAGCTCCTCCCAGTTTTGTGTCGTCTGTGGATTTGCTCAGTATCCCTAGAATCCCTAGACAGTGCTGAAAAAACTGACTGACTTAGAATAAAAAATAAAACAAAAATCTGACTGCAGCCCAAAACCTTTTGAACAAAGTGGTCCCGTGTATCAGTGAACAAAGAAATTAGGCTCTGAGGAATACCCATTCTGCCATTCTCAGCAGCTTTACATGCTCCAAAGCAGCACTCTGCTTTGCAGTTAAGAGTCTCAGAACTGAGCTACCAAAACACTTTTCAGATGACAAAGGAAGCTCTTTCCACAGGGTTTAATCGCTGCAATTACTTGAAAAAAAGGTATCATGTGATATCTATAAGCATTGGCTCAGCCCCAGGAGGTTGGTCTTGCCTGATGCTATAGAGCAGTTCTTGCCTATTGAAAACCTCTCCTTAACCTGATGTCTCTGTTACTATTCAGCATCAGGGAGCAGTCCACTTGGTGAGAACTGCTCAGATCCTAAAAATAACTACCTCTTAACAGAAAATTAGCAATAAAGAAATTCAAGCAAAAATATCTACTACCAGAAAGGTATCTCACCTATCTGAGTTTCAAAATGGAATAAGACTTACTCTCACCATAGACATAGCATAGCCAAGCTAATAACCATATGATTATTTCTTGATGATGTTTTCCAGTCAACATAACTGAAAGAGGAACTGTACAGGTTCCTGTGGTCTTTTGATTCTGATTAAGCTTTTAATTTAATTTTAAAAGCAAATTTAAAAAAAAATCACTTTTCGGCTGAAAACATGCAGCACTATTAAAATATTCCTACTGTGAAATGAGCTGAAGAAACACGATAACACTTATCTTTCCAGGAATTCCTCAGTGACAAAAAGGAGCCAGTATTTTCAGACATGAGAACAAGCTGCAATAGGTACCAAACAATTTTCATGGCTAATTCTTGACAACTCATGTCTGGAAATAGTGAAGTACAAATACATCAGAAAACTGAAAAAGCATCAAGTCTCTACAGTTTGACATCACATAACGAAAGCAAAGTGTAACTCCAAGAAATACAATGCAGAACACATGCTGGCTACTGATACAAATTGTAAGCATCCATGATCTTTCTACTACTAATTTTGCAAGAAGAGTAAGGAGCCTTCTTCACATAAATGCATTTTTGGCACCTATGTATTAAATTGACACCTTGACTGAATTCATATTACGTACATAAGCAGACTATCCACACACACCGAACTAGCACTGCAGATTTATAACCATTCTGGGGTTGGCAACATGACTTAGCATGACTTAAAACTCAGTTAGGACTACAGACTACAAAAGCATGCTGAATAACTAAACAAATTAAGTTCTGAATATCAGAAACGTTCCTGTCCAGTGACAGCTTCCTCAAAAATATTTCTGTGGAGAATGCTTGCCACGTACTTTTGGCTACTTGCCATACATACTGTAAGTACCCCCACCCCGTTTCTCATTTGCTTGCCTCCTGCCTACTTAAGTTGAAGTTGGGCAGCAAGAACAAAGTAAAGGGGCATCTGGAGTGCTGAACTCTGCGAAGCTTGCAAGTTGTCCTACTTGGTCTCTTTGTCTTTCCTACAAACAGAAGCTTTCCAAAAAGGGAAGAATCAGGAACTTCTGAAACCATCCCATGTGCAAGATGTGCTAATATGCTATTTCTGCTAAAGCACAAGAAAAGATAGTACAGCAGAATGGAAAAGGACGGAAAGAGCAGACAGAATGATAATCCTCAAGCAGAACATATGGACAAGGCTTCATTAAAATGTTCAGCTCATCTCTGTTAGTGCAGAATTACTCTCCAATATTCAAACGGGTTTAAATCCTTGAAGTCTCTTTTATCATGCAAGTACCACATCTCCTATGAAGGTCACAACAGGACAGTTACTTTATAACCTGGTCATAAAAATCACAGAACTGTTAAGGCTGGAAGGGACCTCCAGACATCACCTAGCCTAATCCCAAAGCTCAGAGCAGGATCAACTACAGCAAATTGCATAGAGCCTTGCCTAGTTGGGTATAACAATCCCATTGCCAGGATCATCTCCTCTTCCCTAATTGTGGCTGGACACTCTTGACCAGAGATCCTCAAGGGAACCACCTGAAAAAGAGTAACTCTTGAAAAAGAGATGACTGTGTTTATCAGGACCCAGAGCAATGGAGTGTAAAAGCATTTTAAAAGACTGTTACAGAGAAAATGTTAGCTAGACTGCTATTCTTACCAGCTAGCAGGTGGAAGACTGACGATAACTTCAGGCTAGGAGCTGTTCATTCCTTTAAACCATTCCCTATCGCTGTGTGGGTGTTGATGGAGTAACTGCTGCTTATTCCAAGGGGAACCTTTAGCTAATGAACCCCTGGCGGTGCTTCTTGGCACCTCGCAGGCCAGCTCTCTCACCAGTGCGATGGAAACACGCAGCCATGCTCACACTGAGCTAGCCAGCTCAGGCGTCACTAGAGGCAAAAGAGTCAGAGGCGGCCCTTGCTGGGGCACCGAAGTTTATTACTTATCTGTTTCCATGCAGTCCAAGCAGGCATCAGAGGAGGCAAGGGAGCAAGGGGGCAGGTGAAAGGGCGAGGCAAGGGGCGAGGCAGCAAAGAGGCACACTTCTGTTTGGGATAGACTTATATAGGGATATAGGAGTGAGGTAGGGTAATACAACAACAGCCAATGAGGATAAGGAGAGAATGGAGTGGGGGCTGGATTACATCCTCTTAAGGGATGCAAGGGGCGTCTGTCTGTTGGCCAGTCAGACAGACCGAATCTCCATAGGGTCAATGGGAGAGGCCTTTCTCACTGAGGCAAAGGGGAGTCTTGCACTTTGGAGCCTGCCCACCAGCGGGCCCCCTCTGTACCTGGGCTCTCTGGCCCCCCGGCCACCACAGCTGTTGGTTCAGCCAACACAGCAATTCCCCACAAAGCTTACTTGTCCTTCATCCATACAGGACACCATTTCATAGTTCCAGTCTTCTGGATTCTTTCTGAAGGAGTTGCACAGCTGGCCAAACTGATGAACAAAGGTCTTTGCTCTGTGTTTATCTGGCCTAACACAGTGATTCTTGGGTCATGGCTCTGCAAGCCTCACAAAGGTATTCAATTTGCATTTCAGCCACTGGGGCAAAATTCAGTGGGAAGTTATGATGCCTGAGGTATTCCGTTTCGCCTGCAGATCAGACACCACTCCAGAGACCTCGTGTACACAAGACACGAATTCTGCCAATGAGCCTCTGGGTGCCCAAGATGTACTCAGTAGAGACGATGGTGCACTGAGTACAGGCCCCTGTTAGAGTAAATGGAAATCAATACACAGAACCTCCAAGGATAATTAAATTTATTAACCTTGACCTAAACTTCCCAATACAAGAAAAAGCCACACACACACACACACACAGACCTTGCAAAAAACCAAAACCTCCAATCATCAAGCCCCACAGACAAAACAGCACAAGCAAAACAAAAAGGAATCAGCTGAAAGCTCAAAGACCCCAAACCATTGCCAGAAATGGAAGAGACCAGAGGCTTGAATTAAGTCCAGAGAGCTTGTATGTGTGCACAAAATATTCTAGTCCTGAGGGAAATGAATAGCTATTTAGTCATTAACTTCAAAACCCTCTGAATAGTGATCACTTAGCTGCAGAGAAGATTCCCAGATTTCGGGTATCAGTTTAGCAACTACCAAAAGATTAAAATCAAGGAAGAAAGAGAGTAATTAACCACTACAAAACATTCCATGGCACCTGAACAGGGTACCATTTTCCCACTCCCCCTCATTTTTACCAAAAACATTCAAGCTACACGGGGATATGAAGAATGATGTGATGACATGCAACTACATCCTGTGTAGTTTGACAGTTCAGATCATCTAAAGGGTGTATCTAACATCTCAGGTGGGATGCTCTTGTTCAAGGCAGGAGAAAGAAACAGAAGATGTGATTTTCCTGCTATCAGCAAGGTCAGTTTTGCTAAGAGTGACGTATTTCCATTTCACCATGGATAGTACATGCAAACCAAAGCAAAGCACTGTAGCAGTGTCGTGGGAATTACAAAATTGATCTTTCCAGCTGGGGGAAAAAAAAGTGAAATATGCGGAATCCTAGCTGTGATCTAAGAACAGTTTTATGTACACAGGAATGGGTACAGTATTTTGCTTTGTGTTCCCAGTCTGCAAGCAATCCTCATCCTGCAGGCGAAGCTATGGTAACAGGCTCTTACAACAGTAGCTAAAGGACAAAAAAAAGGATAAAAAAGCAAAGACTGCAAGATCTGCAGCAGAAAAGTCAGGCTGAAGCTGACTGTCTCTTGAAAGAGGCACTTGTTGGCAAACACAGAAGCTAACAACTTAAAAGATCTTGTGTTTAGTCAAAGAGAAGGCCATTCTGCAGATCATCAACTACATCTTCAGTCTTCATCCTTCAGACTAAATTGCACCTATCTATGAATTTACAGCCCTTGCTTCCAAACAGCACTGCTATTCTATGACATCCTTTCTTGAGGAAGACACCAAGTAATTTTTCAGCTTCAGATTTCAAGGTAGAATTCACCTGCATCTTAAGGCCAGAAAACGCACTACTCCATCTTGTCTGAATGACTGAGAGAAGTAATTTTACACACCTACCTACACTGAGACCCAAAAACTTTTATCTCAATACTTTTAATATACTTCAAAAGACTCTAGAGGAACTCCATAGTTCATATTAGGGTTTTTTCCAGTGCCTTAATTGCCTTTGGCATAAGACACCCGCAGAGACTATGCTTGCTATTCAGATTTGAAAAACTTGACTGTTTTCGGCCTTGGGGCTTTTTCTTCCTCTCCTTACTATGTTAAGGAATTCTATATTATATAGGAATATGTTTCCTGTGGAGATCTCCCCACAGGTTAGAAACCTTGATTCTGAAGTCTCTTTTGGTCTGGAAAGCAGTCTCTCAGGCTCATAGACCTTACTTTTAACTATCTGCCTTCATCAAGAGAGCACTTTTTTTGAACAAAGGCTGTTCATCCCATTTCTTCCACAAGCTATTATTACCTAGGTTAGCCGATCTCAATAGGGCTGAGTTGCTTAGTTGTTTGGAGTTTTTTTTGAACTACAAAACTCTAAAATTGAGACTGAGTAGAAACACCATGGTGAAATGCTGATATCACAAACTGATTATTTTTAACTTGACTAGCTCTTTAGATAATCTTTTAATTCTACTAGACTCACAAAACTTCAGTGACATCTTACAGGGAAAAATTTGTACAGCTCTTCATAAGATGTCTACACAAGGTGGGAATGGTCCTCTTTCCAAGTTTTACAACTAGTCTCATTGACATTACACAAAACAGATGCTTTTAACAGCTAAAGTTATTATTACATATTTAATAGTGAAAAAAACCCACATGTACTATTTGGGAATGAAGTAATGGAAGGATTTAGTTGTATTCAAGGTCACATGAATTCTGTGCTTGAACTACTAGGTATCAGCTGTCTGCATGTCAGTATGGTTGTTATCCAAAATGCAACAGGGAGCTGCACAAGAAACACGGATGCTATCATTTTATATCTAGTGTGCAATATTAACTTCACAATATCAAGGTCTGTCTTAAGACCACTGACATTATTCTCACTGAAACATCTTATTATTAAAAATGCACTTCCTCAACTATTTCTGTTGCACTCTTTCCTGGCAGAGTGAAGTGCATTTCACTTACCTGCCCTACTGGCTTTTCACTATTTAGATTCTCTTCACTGACAACTAGACCCATGGCCTACAAGCTGTTGACCATCCCATTTATTCTGTATTACGGCCCAGTTCCAGACAAAATAAAAAGCTTCATTGTTCACTTGTAATGCAGACAAAAATCTGTCTTCAGCATCTTCAATATACTCTTACAAAAAAAGAGCAAAACTAGCCTTAAAGAGAAGCAGCTAAACTTTCTTTCTCAGCTCTTTTCTAAGACACCTGTCTTTTCAAAAACATATATAGTTTCACAGTAGAAAGTCAACAGTTTTCATATATGCTATTGGCTGCAGAGGCTGATCAGATGAAGTTCTAAACTCTTCCAGTTTTGTAATTTCCTCCCAGGTGAGCACATGACATCCTTGTATTTCTCACTGTATTTTCTTTCCAATCTTAAGTCATCGCTCCTTAGAGTGTCTGAATAAAACATGAACGATTTCCAACTTTACATAGTACAGTTGGACACTCAGCATGATCTTTTTGGCTTTCTCTGACACACTACCAAAACAAGTAGCTCTTTATCTGACCTGCAGTTTTAAACAATTTGTGAGCTTTAGAATTCAGTTCCCCCATTCTCAGCTTTCGAGCCATGCACTCCTTCACAAGAGCATGAACTCACTCTTCCTAATTCACTAACTTTCTTCCAGAAAGCATCAATTTGTAATTCACATCCCCAAAGCGAAACACTTACTCCTTCTCCCTTTCTCACAACGAATCTGCATCTAAACCACAGAGAACACCACTGTGTCTGTATACCTCCTTCAAACTATCTCTAGTTGCAGTCCGTCAGCAAATAGCTTAAACATCAACTCTTGCTGATCAATCTCACTCTTAAATTGTTATCCTTCCATGAAGTGTTCCAGTTTCAGGATGCTGGAACTGTCTGCACACGCAAAAGCCAGGTGCAAGATGCAAGCATTCAGCTCTCTCATAGCTCAGCTCTACTCGACACCCCTTAAGAACGAGATACGACTTATAGAACACCTGCATTTTGACTACTGCATTCTTCCTGTGCCGTGTCTTATAAAACATTCAGATAAACGGAATGGACTGAAGCCGCGCTTGGATAGCAGAAGGCTTTTATTTTATTCTTTGCAAGCACAGTACCACAGTTATTTCAGAAGTGAGCTAACTCACTTTAAATAAGCCAAAATAGACAGTCACTAACAACAAGTAAGCACGCATGTATGCCCATACTGAAGAAAAAAGGTGTGATTAGAAAAGTAATTTGTGATTAAGTTACTTCGTGATTAGAAAAGTAATTTTTATTTACTCTCTCCACCCCCAGGCAACACGCGGCAATAGGACCCGCCCCGGCACCCCCGAGCCAGAGCGGCTGGGCAGGAGGTCGGGAGGGCTCAGCCGCGGCGGCTCCGCGGCCCCGCGCACCCAGAGCCCCGCCCGTGCCGCGGGCAGGCTCCGCCGAGGCCTCTTCTGTCCACCCGCCTCCCCGGCTGCCGGGCTCGCCCAGCTTCTTACCGCCTTCCCCCGCGGGAAGGGCGCTGAGGAGCGGAATAAGCGAGACCCGCGGCAGCGCGGTGCGCCCGGGCCGGAACACACCTCGGCTGAGGACAGCCGCGCCCGGGGCCGTCATCGCAGCCCCCCGGCTCCCTCCATCACCAGCCCCGGGAGCAGCAACGCGGAACCCACCACCCCCTCACGGCGCGGCCTCACCGTTCCTCCTGCTCCCGGCCATGGCCCCGCGGCCCCTCCAAGCCGCCCCTC
>VZTF01003813.1:1186319-1222841 GCA_013397755.1 Cnemophilus loriae | reverse complement strand
CGCGCCGGCTCTGCGCGTCTGCCCCGCCGCGGGTGCGCAGGGCTCGGCGCGGCTGCAGAGCCCGCGGGCGCGCACCCGGAGCGCGGGCTTGGGTGCCGGGCGCATCTGCCGCGCTGCCCTCGGTCACCAGGGCGATCACGGGTGGCTCTCGCCGCGCAGAGGGCGGCGTTGGCGGGCGGGTTGGCTGAGCGCCTCCGCGGTCGTTTGAAACACTGTCTGCCGGAGAAATAAAATAATTACCCAGCGTCATAATGAGAGCACAGCGCGCCCCAGCCCGCACGCCTCCCGGAGCGGAGCCGGCAAACCGCCCGGCGGCCACCACCGTGGGGGCGGGCGGTCCCCGCCGGCCGGCCCGGCCCGCTGCTATGGGGCCGGTGCGGGTCGGTCCGGGGCAGGGGAGCGGGGAGAGCCCTCCAGCCGGCGGGACGTGCAGAAAACGGACTTTCTTTTACACCCTCGCTTTCTGTCGCCTTCGTAACCTAATTCCTGCCGGTGCTGGTGTCCCAGTTCTAACAGCGGTGCCGGTGCCGTACAGCTTGGCGTTTAACCATAAATTCATATATATAAGTGCTTCGGCCTCAACTTCCCTCAGACTTAAAGGTTTCTAGTTTACGGCGACAACCTATTGTTGTTTGTTTCCAGTTGTGCTTCGTTACGGCACATTCTTACACGGGCTTAATGTGCCTTGGGAGCAGGTGATACTTGAATCTCTTCCAAATTAAAGCCCTGAGAAGGGGACCAAGTGCTCCCGTCACCTTAGGTGGGTGTGAGCCCAAGATCAAGGCTTATGAAACTCAAGTGCCCTTCTTAGCGCTGGAGTGTTTTGTAACTATTTCTCTCTGCTTCACTGTAGCATCACAAGCGGAGCACTAACAAAATTTGAAACACTGGATACTTCAAGCCATTTAGGTGGCTGCAGGCGGGCATCCTGCGAGGAGCAATGGTCACCTCAGTGTGACCGAGTGCAGATGCAAGTGCAGATGACGGAGAAATCTCATGTCGGGTCTGAGTAACTGAATGTGTTTTACTGCGGGATGTGTCAAGGGAGCATACTGATGGTACTGGACCTTTTAAAAAGCGGCTCGGGGGTAGAGCAGAGCATGGATGGCAATATTTTTTAATGCACGTGTATTTGAGGTATCAGCCTTTCACATCTCTGGTTCGTTGCATTTCCGTCTTTGTGTTTATCTGGAAAACGGGTAAAATAAGAAGAGTAGAAGTTTTATATTTCTGTGCTTTCAGCAATATAGCAATACTTTCAAGTCATTTCCAGATGGTTTGCACAAAACACTTTCTTTCAGAACTGCAAGTTTTAATTTTACTGTGCGTAGCTATTTTTACAATGCTAAGCAGATCATATAATTTATGTTTCAAAGGTTCTTCCCCCCATCATTTTGCATGTTTTTCAAAATGTGTGTTATGTGGTTAAAATGGACTCAGATAATGTTTAATAGTTTTATGAATTACAATGTTATGCATTGGAGATTTAATTCTGAGTTCTCGAGGCAGACCCTGTGTGATCTGACATAATATTCCTAAGTTAAAGAATGCATTTATTATGCCATTGTTCAGTAACACGTGAACTAAAATGTAAGATTGTCAAATAAATTTGTTGATTTTATTTTAGATTTTTTTTAGCTTTTCATTTTAGTACTATAAAGTGCTACTTGCATTTAGTTAGTCGTATATCTAGTTTGCACTAGAACAGTATAGGGCATACCTCTGTTAACTTCTTAGATTTTCCAGTCCCTCTGAAATGAGTTTAAATTCCTGGTGCAAGTTGAAATTACACTTAGAGCGAAGTCATAAATGCTTTAAACAAGCATTTAACAATCAGCAAACATAGACTGCTCTTGACAGAGGTGTTGAGGAGAATGTGTTTTGTCTATGTAACACATAAAATCACAGTCAAATCCAAGACTTGCTGAATCAATGGTAATAACCATAATGACTTAATGGGATTGGGATTTCACATTTGTGTATGGCAAAATCCCACAAGTATTAATGGTGGTACTGTTGGGAATGCCAAGCTGTTGAAACAAAAAGTTACCAAAGCAAGACAAAAATTTCGAGGTCCATTATGGCAAACTAAAAGTTATATTCTAAATGAATTCCAATACATGAAACAAGTTATTTCAATAGTAATTGGTACATGTGATAGAAGAAATGTATCCCTGAATAGAGGGATTTATACCTGATCCTGAGGAAAGCTTGGATGTCCAGTTTCCACTGTGTCTGAACATCAAGCAGCATCCTGCCCAGAGGGTACCCTCTGCAAGCTCCCCTGAAAATTGCCTCTCCTGGTCCACTTACCATGTCACAGTTATGAAAGGGTTTTTTGACAGCAGATGTTCTAATAGGAAATATTTGTAGATGCAGTCTGGATGACTGAATTTCAGCTTGATTGTGAGCTTCAACTGGCTAAATTGTGGACTTTGGAGTAATTATTGGAATGGTTTTTGTGTGCCTTAACAAGGATGGTAAAATGTTATTTTACACCTGCCTTTGGAAAGAACTTTTTTTCCCTGTTTGTAATTACACCTAGTCAAAGCTATTTCCTTGTATAACTATGATAATTCTATGAGAAGTTTTAGTAATAAAAAGAACATAACCCCTCAAGTAACCTGCTGGTTTTTTACGAGGTATACCTTTGGGGGCCCTTTGAATCTGCATCAGTCAAACAAAAACAGCTGTTTTGGTTCTATTCCATGAACAAGACAAGTCTTATTTGCTGCTTCACTTAATCAGTACAGTGAATTTGTTTATATCTAACCATGCATGGTGAATGAGAGGACCACTAATACAGAAAGTTAGTGTTAGCCCATCAATTATGATTGTAGTTAAGAAAGACTTTCAGTTCTTAGAAATGTATTACATGGGCCAAAATATCTCACTGAATTGAAAATTTTCTGTTTGCTAAATGGGTAGTTTTGTTTGAATAGCTACAGGAAAAAAAATTATACACATATTAGTTCAGTTTGCCTTGCAAAAATTCATAGTCATCCACGAACCATATGGCTTTCTTACCTCTAGCAGAGAAATAGCTCTCAGCATGGCAGATACAGTATGTCAACAGCTATGATCAAATATAAGTAGAAGTGGGCATGGATGAATCAGAATCTCTTTTAAAGTCTACTTGTTGGAGAACACAATTTCTCATATTTCAGTCCATATATATCTCCATTATAGAATTATATTTCCCGGAACAGATTATAGTTCATCACAACTACTTTCTGTTGGAGAGGCCAAAATGATTCATTAAAGTAAAATAAGTACTCTTCCCCTGATATTTATTTAGAAAATGTCAAGTAGCAGTTTATTCATTTAGTACACGCTCAGTTGTGATGAGAGGATGGAAATCACTGCAGTTAGATTTCTCAATCAGTGTTTCCACGCATGCATATATATTTGGTCTCACTTTGCTTTTATCTGTTTCTCACTGTACTCTCTTAAATACGTCTTTTGTGCATAAAATTTACTTATCTTCCATGCATTTTCATTCCATATTTGTCACATTTCTCTGTCCTTGCCAGTTTTGAAAATGAACAGCAAATAGCTTCCAAAATGGCACTGGCCTTAAGCCCTCTAATTTTTTTTTGTGGCTTTATAAGCATATATTTCTATGATGTAAAAAGACTTTCTTTCTACTTTTGATAGTAAATGTAGTATACACCAGTAGTTAGCAGAAATACATGAGGTATACCACAGATGAAGGCTTTTATCTCACAAGGGGAATCAGTGTCTGTTATATTCAGTAGATAACGGCTGCAACGGCTGCAACCCCTGTGTGTAGATAAACTGACAGTAATGGAACGTGTCAAAAATATGACCAAATGCATAAATACAACAGGACAAAAATCAGTAATTTAGAGATTCAGACTTTGCACAAATAGCAGAAAGAGCTGAAGTATACACCAGAACTTTCTGTCTATCTATAGCTCCCCATCTTGGGTCCTTCACAGCTTCTCCTTCTCCAAACAAAATTCTTCCACCACTGTCAATTTTGCATTTTCCATCCTAAATACTCTCTTTAAAAAGTAAATTTTTTACATCAGAAGAAAGAAGAGCATCTTAGTGTTGTCAGATTGACCTGATCTCATTCTCAACACAAAAGTTGTTGCATTTCAAAGTTTATTCTAGAAAATGTAAAGGTTAATTCTTGATAATGACATTGAAAGCAGTTAGGAAAGCACAGAACTAAGACACAGATTTAGTGAGAAATTGAACACCACTCTAGTGTAGTGGTCAATTGAGGTGCCTCTGATACGTATTTCATCTTGGAAGCTGAGAGGCTGCTTGAGCAGTGTTCAGCCTCTGGTGCACTGCCTTTCAGAGGAAACAACTCTGCACTGTCCTGGAGAGGCAGCAGGTCAGTACTGAGAAAAACAATTCAAATCGATTTTTATTGTCTTTCCCCTTTAATTTAGGTGATACTTTATTTTCAATAATTCCTAATCAATAATTCCTAAGGTGTGGTGAGAATGCAAAATAATTATTTAGGCTTGTCTGGAATCTCATTTCTCTTAGCATGCCAGGTTTTTTTTAAATGTTGATTTTCTTAATGAAATTTATTTTTGTGCATTGGAGGTCAACTGAATTAGTTCCCTGTGATTCTTTGCTTCTTGATGGTATGGCTTGTATTGTGAAACTTTTAAATACCTTAATAATGTTATGCAAATTACATATCATAAAGTATCACCCAAGTCTCCTGCAATTCTCCTAGTTTCGCAACTGGATAGGCTGGTGACTTTTCATAGAAAACAGACACAATATTATTAATGACGCAGATAACCACGTTACCCTCAAAGGAAACTTTGTCCAAAGCATTTCACTCTCATGTGGTGGGTTTTAGAGCTCACGCAGCTGCAGGAATACAGAAGTATGCTATTGTATTACTCTGTGCTTTTCTGGCAATGAGGAGTAGAACGAACTTCTCAGCTTTCACACCTGCCTTCTAGTTTCACAAGTAGCCTACAAAAATAACACTGAACAAATAACTTCAATTGCCACAAGTGGGAGGTTACTTTTTAACCTCTTTTTTTCCCCTGAATAGCAGACAGTAGTGAAAGAATCTCAAGTAGTTACTACACCTTTTATTTCTTATAATCTAAAAATAGGGGAGCAAGGAAAAAACCCCAGAGGATATTCCACTTCCACATTCTTACTGATTTATGGCTTTATAAGTCATTGGGTTATAAAGCTACAGAGCATAAACACTCTTATTCTCTCGAATTTGTCTAAGCAGAGTCCAAGTAAGATAAAAGACAACAGTTTTGCTTCATCCATGCAGGGTGAATTTCTTTCCAAAGAGCATCAGTATAAGGCCACCTTTATCCTCTGTGCAACAGCAGATTTCACTTAAATGAACAAATATATTCTTTAGTTTTAGAGTTTGATAACAATTATCTTCCCTGATGAGCAAAAAGGAGGACAAAGCTTGCTTTTATTCCTTTGATTTACTTCCCTTGATCTTGCAGCATTTCAAATCCTGCATAGTTGAAGCTACAAGAAGAATCTGGGTCTTTTTTAATGCTAGAAAAGGAAATGGAAAAGTACAACCAAATGTCTTGGAAAAACTATCTATCTGTCTCAATTCTTTATCATACCCTTAGCCAGGCTTCCTCATGATAACACAATGTAGAGAAAATAATATGTAGACCTCAGAATGCTTGGGTTTTTTTAATTGGGCTATGAGGATCATCACAGCAAGAAGATGCTGCGTATCAGTGAGAAGTAATAATATCCTCCAGCTGGGAAGACGATGGGCTCCCATTGGTAAGAATGACACGAGCTTCACCTTCCCTCTGGAGGACAGCTCAAGCCCCTCTGATGTTTCCAGCCCTTTCTGGCTGCAGGACATGAAACTGATCTTTTCTTTGATGGCAACTTGTGGCTTTGTTATCTAGCATCTGGCCTGGTTTTCGGCTATTTTGGGATTATCTTTGCCATAATGTTTTACTTAAAGGTAAGAAATTGAAAAAGTATGACTGTTAAGTGTTCCTCTTCTGCATTGTATACATGATTTTTTTTCTTTTTTTATTTGAGTCTGAGATTTTGATCTCACTCATTTGAGGGTCTGCTTACAAATACTGTCATTTAGGAATAGCTACTGTAGCTTGTATTCATACCACTAATGTACGAAATTAGTTTTCAGAGCTAGATAAATTATTGTATTTAAGAGAATAGCGTCAATATTTAATAGATTCATTTCTAAATAACTAATGTAAATGATTTTTTTTTCTTAGTAACTTAACAGAAATTTAAATTTACTCTTTTGCTTTCTGGAATTCAAATGAATAAACAGGAATGCTCTTTTCTTCCCCTCAGTTTTAGTAGACTAAGAAATCAAAATATTACATGTAGCCTAGGCGTGGCTCCTTCATGACACAGTTTATTGAAACTTCAATTTACTACAATTTGTAGATCAGAGTAATTTTGTCTCAAGGTCCTGCGGTTTATAGCATTATATGCAGAAAAGGCTGCAGTACCTATGAAAATGCAGTATTACTTTTGTTGCCAGTCCTGAAATGCATTGGATTCTAAGTGTCTCCCATCTCCATATATGTCAGCTCTTATTCATTATGCAGGAAGTGAGTCTAGCAAGTGAGGTGTTTCAGGTTTTTATGAAGTTGAAAAAGGATGCAATTAGTTATGATATTGTGTACTTTTAGAATAATATAGATGGTAAGTAATTTGTTGACAGTTTTCTTAAATGATAATTTATAATGTACTACCCAAAAATCTTAACATGACACTTCTAAGGGAGAATGTTCCTATGATATTTTTCAGTCTCATTTGCTTTTAGTAAAAATGATGAATTCTTATATTGCACTGACCTTTCTCACAAAAATTTGAGCTACCTACACTGCAAGGTTTCAGCTGCAACAAGATTTAGACAATTATATGTTACCTTATGAATTCAAAGGCACATAGTGACCTTTGAAAGTAAGGAAATAGAGGACCAAATATTACAATAGATCTAAATAGTTAAATTAAATATTTTGAAGTTGTTATTTTTCTTTTCAAATTAAGAACTGATAGATTAATTTTGGATGCTTTCCAAAGTTTTTCTCTTTCCCCCCCACTAATGTTTCTCTACAGCTAAAATAACTTGTTAAAGGTGACAGAAATCAGTGGAAATATTCTTATGTCCACCAATAAAATACCTCATATAGTAATGTGTGTTCAGTCTTGAGGTAATTTATAGTACAGTTAATGTTGTTTTATATTGTTTCATGTTGAACTATCTTTTTTTACATGTATTTCTTTTATCCCCCTTAATTATTGTATTTAAAAATACCTTTTTCATTTTATGGTGCTTTTTTATATTGTGCATACCTGAGTAAATGTCTCATCTGATATATTAATATTTTTAATGTGCACTGTACTTATGATTTAGAGCAGTGTGGAAGTCTCTCCAATACTCTTAGTTGTGGATAAGTTATGCAGCACACTTGCTTTGCTAACCGGTGTCAGGTCTCTGATCAGTTCCCTGGGATTTTTCTATTTCTTTTTACTTTCCAAAATTGTCATGAATTGCTGTTCTAAAAACGATGCAGAAAAAGCAAAATACACAGCTGAGAAGCTCAGTGAATGCCAGGCTATAGAATAATGCTTTGATCAATAAAATAGAAAAGTTTCTCCTATATAAGTGTATCACATTCAGATAGCATTCTCTTTCAGGAGCTTTCCTGGCATGTTTGTGAGTAATCTTTTATTTAGTTGCACTCCTGAGTAAAGTAATACTTTTTTTTTTTTTCATTTTTTTTTAGAAAGATACAAATGCGTTTTCCAAACTTCCTTCAATAGAATATTTTCTCTGCATTTGTTAATTTATTTAAATTGCACTCCGTTATTTTAAAAACTTTGTGGTATGCTTACTAATTGGATGGAGTTTTGTTTAAAATGTACTGACAAATGTCCATTTGTTACTCCACAGCAGTTCAATGGACACTGAAACTTAGCAAAGTAGTGTGATACCTGAGAATCACTAGAATGTGTGAAGCTTTACATTCTGATTACAACCTGGAAATGAAATCTAACATTTTGCTTCACTGCTAGAATAATCAGTGCTCTAGGTGCAGCTTGGTAACGTTTGTGTTTTCCTGAACTTCATGTTGCATCTGTGAGCTGAAGGGTGAACAGACACAGGAGCAAGCCCAGGGTAATGTTGGAAAAAAGGGAGAGTATTATGGAGGGGTTTAGGGAAGCATGTGACACTGCTTGGCACCAGAAGAAAAGACAAATGATCAGGAATGTAGATAAAAGTGTCAGAATGTAACACTGGAGAGATCCTATTAGGGCAATACAGGGGATGACTGTTTTTGGTTGCCTTGTTCTGGTCACATGTAAGGGGCAGGAACAAGCTGCATAACATCCCTTTCCTGAGGTATCACACACATTTTAGAAACTGCATCATGCAAGATTGACAGACTTAAATGTTTTCATGTGTACAAGATAAAATTGCACAGACTATAGGTAAACAGACATCAGTATTTCATAATGCATCTTGATATATAAAAATTTATAGAAAAGGCTCAGCTGATATGAGGTAGCTGCCAGGATACTTTTGGATTGTTTTTTACTTGGAAAACAAATTGCCCATAAAATAGGGTAGCTTATATATATATAAAAAAAAAAACAACCAACAAAACCCAAGAAGATGTTTATTGCAAGAAAACATTATTCTGCTATTAACTTCAGCTGCATAATTCTACATAATGATGAATAAAATTTGTCTCTCTTTTTCAAAATCTTTCATGGGGCTGATCCAAGTTACCCTAAAGAAATATCTTACTCACTATCATCACTGAAATTTGCCACGAAAGCTGTGCTTCTCTTGACCAATGGAATAAACTTTTCCTATGTTTCTGATTTTAGAGCACAAGGAGCAAAGTATTCTTGGCAGTCAGGCTGTTCCCGTGTGAACTCTCTTCTGAAAGACATCAATGTGATCATTAGTTGTCTTTATTTTTTCAGAGCAAAACATAAAATACTCCAGCCTTTTCCTCCCTTCATAAATACTTCCATCTCTTGTAATCACTACCACTGGTGAAATCTTATGTGAAAGATTTGCAAGAAGTACCAAACAAACAGGAATGTATGTGCATGCGAGATGTCCCCTTTATGATGGAATAATGGCTACACTGAAATATTGTTCCATAGAAACTTACAGATGCATTTTCCTTAAAACTGTATCTGTGAAAATTTACTCTAACTGTCCAGTACTACTGTTTCTTTGGCTGTAGCTGTTAAGCCTGTGTAGTTTGACCTAGAGGATTTTCTGATATTCTTTTTTGATAGATTTTTTCATGCATTGTTTTAACACAAATCTGTTTCAACGTATATGCCGTAAACCTTTTAGAAAAATTGACTGTATATATAAGCAACAAATTGTGATTATACCCAAGCATTTATATATGTTCCACAAAGGAGACTGGAGAAAGAGGGAGGATCGTAGACCAAACAGTAAGTTTTCAATATCTTTAGTGTCCTTAGATTTTGTAGAAATTTTAAGAGTAATTTAAAGATTCCCACTGAAAAAAAAGAGAAGTGATTAAAATATAATAAATAAAAGTGGGAGGTCAGAAGATAATATAGAATTAATGATATTGAGCAATAGCAAAGTAGTATTCATAAAGTCATTATGAAAACGAAACTAGTAATAATTTCACTTTTTTTCCATATGGAGGAAATTAATTGTTCGTAAATATATGGAAAAGCTCACGAACTGAAAGATGAAAACAGAGTTGAACTGATTACTGTAAAAATTGAAATATGATATTATGTCATTTAGTGGTTATATATCATTTTTTTTTCCTCACTCGTGACTTGAAATTTTTATTTAGAAATCAACAAAAATAATTTCCTGGAATGTTGCCTGTTGTCACCAGGAAATGACATCTTTCAGAATTTCCTTGATATTAACATTTTTGGGTTGTTTTTTTGCACAGCAGGCAGCGTGGAAATTTCAGCTAGTGTTGAAGTGATATATATTTGTGAATTCATGTAAAAATATCTTCCATGTGTGTTTGTGGCTGAACCTGGGCCTTCATTTAGTTTCTTGATGCAGTAAAAAGGGGTGGCTGAAACCTCTTGTTCCCAGTTGTGGTTTGGTCACTATGGATATTGCAGGCTTTCTCTGCACAATGGCAGTTTATTTGCTTTACCTGTGCTTGATTCCATGGCGTTTGAGTGTGTCGGGGGGTGAAGAGAATGCAGCATCCTCATTTTTGACAGGAGACAGCATTTTGATAGCTCTGGCTTACACTTGGGACTAAATGCATCTTGGGTCCCTTTAGTGTTCAGCATCACTTTAGGTGCCGTAGCATCTCCAAGATGCCCACGCAGACCTGGCTGTATCCAGGTCAGGGCACCCAGCACCACCCAGGGAGCACCAGCTCCCCAAGGTGGCCCTTCCCTGCCAGTGGTGAAGAGCTCAGGGCCATGTTAGGGCCTATAGACCGTCACATTTGTGCCCTTCAGCCATTGCTCCAGAGGGGTCCCATGTAATCCATGTGCTGTATCTGCCAATTTGATACAAATCTGCCCACCTCAGGTATCTCAGACTTTCCCAAATAATACCAGGTACCTGTCTGCAAGTAACTAAATCCTGCCCAAGACCTGTGTTGTCATTGCACCAAGGGGAGCTTTCTAAGAGGCAGTACCTGGCTATAACCATTGACTTGGATGAAGACAATTTCAGTGGGAAAGCAAATTTAAAACTAATGGACCCTAGAGATTTAAATGCATTTCTGTTTTTTATTTGATATAATAAATGAGCACATATAGTGCTCTTCAGATGTGCTTGGAGAGCACTGTGTTGCCTATGTGCAAATTTGAGTTGTGAGTTGCTCAGACTTCAGCTTATTGTATTTAGTTTTCACACATTAGCCTACTTCCCAGTGAAAACCAGGCATCTGAAATATTTGAAATGTTTTAATTCAGCTATTTGAGTTATGGGTGAACAAGGAAGGTTTTGCCTCTGAACTCGGAACCAGTTTTTAGGTGCCAGCTGGCAAAGGCATCCCTAAGCACACACCTTGCTGTGAGCAGGGTTTTTGGTTTTAGCATTGTATTTGGGCTGTGTCATACTTCAGTTGTTTTCACTGTAGCCCTTCACAGAAAAAGTGACTTGTATGTATTAACTCTCTGAGCAAAATTTTGACAAGCATGGGCATTTTCAAGTCATAAAGATCAAAAACTGCCTGCAAGAAAAGGTGTATTTTTGGCTTCTCTATGTTGTTTATGCACAAATAATCCATGTTCCTATTTTTAATTCTTATGTGAAACTGGGGAAAAGCATTTTCTTACTGTTGTTGCTTCTGTCAGAAAAGTGGCCAAATACCCCAAAACACTGAGCTGGGATATGTGCTTTACTGCTGGCTGAAGAGAGAGCATCACCAAGTCATTCTTCCCAAACTTTGCCGTGCCCTTTGTTTGATAGCCTCCCCTTCCATCGATGACCACTGATGGTGTGCCAGGTGCCTGAGACCAGAACAACACTGCATGGAATGCCACAGTGGCTCTTGCCCTGCCACTGCACTGTTGATGAATGTGCCATCTTTGGAGCTTGTGGCCAACTGTAAATTTCCTGCAAGTTGGAGAAATCCATTTTTCTATGGTGTCAGTGAGTTGTCAGTCTCTGAACTTGCTGCAAGCTGCCCCAGTCACTGGCATCGATGCCTTGGAGTCCCTTTGTAGTCACCAGAAACTGATGCATTGGAGTGGCTACCTACAACAGAGGCTAGACAAGATTAAGAGAATAAAAGTGAGTATTTATTAAAGGCCTTCAATAGATACACCTTGGGCAGTCAAAAGCTTCTGAGAGGGGCTACACCCAAGATGAACAACGGTCACGAGTTTTTCACACAATTATAAGCGTGGTCCATTTACATATCAGGGGTTAATCCTCCAATTACAGCTTCAGGTAATGAAGTCATATACCCCCAGTTTGCTCCCTCCCCCCCAGCTCACTTTTGTTTGTACTTTTCGGGGCCTGAGACAGTAAGGGGTCCTTGGTCCCAGGCCTAGAGAGGAATTGTTTTGTCTGAATAAAATGGGAGAACAGTAGCTGACAGGCTATGGAGTTTTAGAGTTATACACTAAAGCAGTACAGGATCTGAAAGATATAAAAGCTAAATCCTAAGGCATCAGCATGATGAGAATTACTGGAGTATTTTGGGCCATTCCTCTGCTGGCATCAGAGAAACCTGAAGGAGGGGCCTGGGAGCGAAGTAGCACCTGCAGATCTCTGCCTTCTCCATCCAAGATGATGTCTTCAGGCCATACTGAAGCTGGGCAGCATATTGCATTTTGCTGCCAAACCACAATTGCCAGCTCCAAACCTCGCCTCACCACTGGAACACTGACCTCTCTTCCGGGTGCAGTGTCTGGGACGAGCGCAGTCAGCAATCCTCTCTGCTGATCTCCAGTAAAGACTGAGAAGGGGAACAGATTTAGTGTTTATCCTGAACAGGGCTGCATGTGATTTTCCATCATGTTTAGAAATTTCCTTTGAAAGAGCTGACAATGCGTGATCTATTTTAAATAGTGCTTCAGAAGATGAAATTATTTTTGGTCTAAGTGAAATCAATAAGCAGTTTTAAATATAAGATATGATTTAAATAAGCAAAAAAATATCCAGTGACCCTCAATTTATTGCATGTCTTAGGCCTGCTATGACAACCTTTATTAGCTAATTAATAGCTCCATTCTGTTGAACAGCTTACTGAAACCACCAAAACCTCACTCTGAAGTCTTTCAAAACCTCACTGAAGTCTTTTCAAGGCATGAGTAGTAACAGGTGCAGGTGTGGTGTTGCCTCCTTTATTTCAGGCTTCCCTTTCTCCTAGGATACCTGTTCCTCAAAGTCCTGGACCTTGTGCTGCCTGGCTTCCTTGTGTGTATCAGAAAGTTTTCCAAGTCCTGGTCTGTGTTGCCCATCACTAAGTCAGGTGGTGATAAAATCCCAGTTTGCATCTTCCTTGCCTGTACTGTTACAAACTCCCCTGTCCTGGCACTGCACGGCTGAGCTCTGCACACGCTGGGCTGTGTAAAGCGATGCTCCTGCCTTCCTAATGGAGATCACCATTCCCCTGCCCCTGCTCTCACAGTCAAAGGTCTCAGAGTGGATTTGGTTTCCTGAACAGGGAAGCATTTTTAAGTTCTTTATAAAAATTAGTGTAGTGTAGCTCTCCCATGCTAGCTCTTCCCCTCTAATGTTCTCTTTTTGCTGTCTCCTTGCCTACCACCATAATCCTGATGTTGGTACTTTCATTTGTTATGTTGAATATTTTCTGAAATAAATAAGAACATTGCTTTATTTGTGGATAATACTGGTCCCTTATGTATAGTACTGGGAAATGTTGCCTAGCAAATTCTGTGACTCTTGATGAAACATGTTAGTTTCTTCTCATAATTTACATCCATTATTTCTCACAGTATTTGATATATTTTACATGCTTTTGTGATGCTGACTTCAAAGGAAAGTGAAATGGTGGTCAACCAGACTTATGGACTCAGTTCTTTCTTTGAGACTTTGCCGCTGGTTACAAGGTTAATCTGATTAAATGTGCATGTTGTAGTTGCTCCCTTGGGACAGTAACTAGTGGTTACTGGAACTTCTTGGTTCCTTTGGTGTGGAGAGTGGAGTGGGATGGGCAGCCTTAAGGGGAGATACAGCCTTGCCCTAAGGCAGGTTAGCTGCATCACGCCTGGGAAGTGCTGCTTGTGTCAAGACTGGTACTTGGGATGACTGGCTCAGAGGTGGATTTCTATCATAAAGGATGTATATATAAGTATGGTGAGTTTTGTCAGGGAAATCTACAGGTAGTCTTTTTTTCATACATTTAGGGAGAATTTTGCCATACTGTTAAACAGGTCTTGAAAGAATGAATCTCTTGATTGTAGTTTCTCACTGTTGCTAAAGATGCTTTTAAAATAAGTATCTGTGCATAAATACATCAGAAATAATTGATTTCTCATTAATATGAGATTGCAATTGAATCAAATGTTCTCATGCCCTGAATTCTGAAGAAAGTTAAAAATTGTGTCCTAACACTGCATGAACTTTGAGTTGTATGCCCTGTCTCATGCACACTTTTTTTTTTACCTTCATAGCAGAAGTCTGGTTTAGTGTAGTTCCACAAAGGAGCTAAGCTGAGGTCCTTGCCTTCTCTCTCTCTCTCTCTCCCTCTCCCTCTCTCTTCTTATGAGTAAGTCAATTTTTGTCAGATCTCTTGAGATGCTTGCTGATTCTATTCCTTGCTCAGCAACAGGAGGTTAAGACATAGAAAAAGGCTGTTTTGGAGCCTATTTGAAACATGCCAATAATAGCAATTGTTGGTAATGAATCTATTCCTTATGAGTACATGACATGTTCCTTCTCTCTTGTGATAGAAGCTTTAAATGTTAGTAGCCAGGAAGTGCCAGCATTTTGATTGCTGTCTGTAGTTAAATACATAAAAATATCAGAAGCATAAAATATTTTGTCATAAAAGAAGCAAATGGGTTGAGAGATAGGGAATATAAGGCAGAGGCAGAAGCGTCTGGTTGGAATACTTGATATTGTCTTTCCTTTAACTATTGCTAAGAGAAGTTTAGCAGTCACGTAAGAAATGTGTTTGTGTTCCCTCACCAGCTATGTTTGAACTAGGGAGTTTGATCTCTAAGCTGGTCCTTGTAACAAGATTTTTCATGTCTAGATAGTTGTGGTGCTGGTTTTAAAATGCTAAAAAGTGGAAAGTTCTACAGTGACATGGAAATTCTGGCTCCATCCATGGTGTTCTTAGAATGGATGTGTCCTGCATTTTCTTGGCTGATGTACTGTCAGTTTTTGAAGTGGCAACACTGTACTATGCTGCCTTTAACTTATCCCAGAGATAAAATAACAGAACAAATAAAAAGTAAGAAAAAATAATCTTTTAGAAGAACAATTCTTGTGCACTTTATTCCAGCTGAACTTATTTTGGCATTTTTATGAATTGAATCTGCTGCTGACCATTAGAATATTAAACAGAAAATTGCCATTGAAACTGGATGTTTAGTCAAAAGTTATACTCCCATAACTCTGCTAGTGTAAAAGGGATAAATTGTCAATAGACATCATGCACATTATTATACACATACCCATTCTCTTTTTTTAGTAGCAGATATATTTGACAAATTTCAGTGTTTAAAAAAATATTTTAATTAAATGAAACCGTTATTGTTGGGATTTAAAAGTGTGTAAAGTTCTGTTTTACCATGCTGCACACAGAGCTATTTTTAGAAGCAGTAACAGAGTTTCTCTCAAACTGAGTCAATGTTAGAAGATTTCAGCTGAGAAAGCTGGTAATGATTCAGGGTAAGACTTCAATTTCTTTATATGTAAGAGTAAAAAAATATGCAAAATGTTCTATAATCGAATGCTTGTAATACCTAAAAAAGCCTTAATAGATATTGGCATTGCTCCATGTGAAACTTCTGTAAGTCATCCTAGTCCTAGTGAGTTCAGCATCCTAAATAGGCACATGTTCATGCATTAAAGAAACAGCCCCTCTGTTGCCCTGTAAGCATGAAATCAAATAAGTTTTTTGTGATTCTTTATTCCAAAGACTTTACAATGGATCCCTACATACTTTTATTATTAGAAATTCATCATTTTTTTTCCTCCAAAGAGCCTGTATGCTTTGTGTTTGAGCCACATAGGTAGGTTACACTTTTTGTGTCCAACTGACTCCTAAACTGTTTTCTGTTGCTTTTGATTATTGAATAGTTGGCTTACTCTAGCTCGCAGGACACTGACGAAAAAGAAGATAACTGTTAAATACAGATATGGCTATTCTCCCTCCAATCCTCATCAACACTCTTGTTATCAGTTGTGTTTTAATGCTGTATAGACATGTTATACATTCACAATTTTCTGTCCATAAAAGAAGAGGAATAATTAGTTTATGAAATAAGAGAAATAATTAGTTTATAAATTACCTAAACATAGATGTGGTGCATATCTATCATAATCATATCAATATCTAAATCATATTTAAGCATAGATAAATAATACTTTGTAGGGAAAATGACCGTAAACTTTTTTCTTCTGTACAATGGTAGCCTGTGTGCACTGTCACCATTCAGGCAGCAAATTCTTTCATTAAAATGTTTCACTGCATTTTTATGAAGTTCGTGTGCAACACACGTTCCTGTTTTCAACCAAGCTATAAAACACCACTGCCAGCTGGGGTTGTGAGCACCACTCTTTGCTTCCATCAGACTTCTTTCCACTTCTCTTCAAACTTAAAAGGTTACTTTTTGAAATTACATTCTTTATGACCTATTGCTCTAATCAGCTCTACAATCTAGCTACAAATTCTTAGGGTTGCATTTATGTCAAAATCTAAAGATGATAGTTTGGGATTAAGATACCTGAATGTAGTTTTCTGCCTCAATCAGACATCTAACGCCTTTTCAGAAACCTTAAGTTATTCCATATCACTCTCAGCTACTGTGCTAAAAGACTCCAGTCCTGCTTAGGTCCTCTGTGATATCTCCCAACATCAGCAGAGCTCTGAGTAAATAAGCAGCCCCAAAGTCAGGGGGGAGGCATAACAACAACAACAACAACAACAATAATAATAATAATAATAAACACAGTCACCTGTATTTATGTACTGACTTAATTCCTCCATGCCTAAGATCCCACTATACTGCATTAAGATTAATCAGTACGGTGACAGCAACTGAGAAATTCAGCTGAACAGCCTCTCTGAGTGTGGTAAACTGTGGCATTTCAGATGCTTGAGGTTATCTGAGACACCTGCATGGGGTAGAATGTGTGTTGTAGGATGTACAGAGGGTGTATGTTCTTTAGAAATGGCAGCTGGAGGTCAGGCATTGTATCTGAGAGCACCAGCAGTGACACCAGGCACTGGTATGCGAGCAGCTGAATGGAGCCTCAGAGTATTATCAGAGGCACCATGGACTGTACTAGAGGCACAGGCACTTTGGGAACTGTAGACACCAGAATTTGTGCCTCATGGATCTGTGAGCTTCATTCTGCCTTGCTGAGGACCTGGATATTAATTTAGCATAATTTTGTTACTTGGCTCTTTGCCTGTGGTACCTTAATGCTTCATTGTCATGTATGTACAAGAAATTACTAGTCCATCAACTAAAGAGACCTGTTCCCATAAACTAAGATTCTCTGCTCTTTGGCCTCTAAGGCTTGTTCAACACTTTGACTTGAAATCCAAACAATACCCTGTTTGCTACATCTTCTGTGCCTAATTAAACCTTTGAATGGTCATTACTGATTTTCGTGACTGAACATCTGTGTACCTAGGATGAAGATTGGCAAGTCAGGTCTACAAACTCTTTATTGAGCCCTTATTTGACCTTCTAATATCAAAACATCACTTCAGTATTACGAAGTTCACATGCTTTAAGTGTGGGAATCTGAAGTGTGTAGCAATCTTCCCACCAGACTACATCTATGCAGCCTGAACAGAAGTTGGGGCTAAAGTCAAACTGTGTAATAATCACAATAACAAGACCTCACAATTCTGGATCATCAGAGGCTTTAAATGTGTTTTACAAGTATTAACATCACAACAGAATGAAATGCGTATTGTTAGCTTGCACCTGTATCTGTGAGGATAAATATGGACTTAAAAAGAAGCTATGAACTCTTCCTGAAACATTGGGCAAATCATTCACATTGTCAACTTCTGTCTTAGGTAGATGGTAGTGCTTCTGTATTCAGTGGGGAGCTGGGAGGCAATGCTGGCTGTGGATGGTATTGCTATCCAAAATGACAAGTGTAGGGGTGTTTTTACAGCCAAAAATAATGTGAATAGGGATTCAGTGTACAATTCATATTTGCATTTATCAAAATGTGTGGAATTCATACAGTGCAGATGTCTCCATCTGAGCTTGTTGCCCTTGCATTTCTTTACAGTCAGTGGAGGTCTAGTCAGTGTAAAGTGTAATAAATCTCATTCTAAAGTAGGTGTCGGAATAGATCAGACTGACTGCAAAGGGTGCTTGGAGGTGACTAGTTCAGATGTAGAAGAACTGAATCTCATCCTACCTGTTCTGTGGGCAAAACTGCTATGATTTTGCCTTTAAAAATATACATTTCAGTTTACTGAGCCACGGTTAGCATACCAGACGTAGAAGCATTTCAGAATAAGTCTGTTCTAAGCATTTACCACAGATTGTCATACCAGAATTTTCATTTAATTAAAAATACCAAATAATTATTTTATCATCTTACACAAACACGGGGCCAATACCCATTATGTCTGTGTGGGTCATCTGGAGCAGCAAGCAAGGCAATGAATAAGGTTTCACAGTGGAGGGCTGAGGAAATTTTCTAGGACTTCTATTTCTAGGACTTCCTAATTTCTAGGACTTCTACATTCTTCCTTAATGTGATCTCCTAGAACCTTGTTCAGATTTCCACACATCTAATACAATACTTGGTAACATTCTGTAGCCATCCCTATCTCCAGCCAGTGTTTAAGGAAGGTGTGGTCTTCTACAGCTTCTGTCTTACCTGCCACTGTGCAGGTGACTCAGGTATCTGCACACCCAAGTGTGTCAGAATGGCACTGGAGATCATATATGGGTATCTTGTGTCAAGGTTCATTTATTTGTTATCTCTTTACTTGGATCTCTTACAGTTACCCTCATCTGAAAGAAAATCATGTTACGGACAGAAATTTGCTGCATTGAGAATTTCAGAGCAGGCATAGATCATCCACACTGGAACTGCGCATCGTTACTGACCTGAGTTCTCATTCTCATCCTAATTATATGTAGTTTTCTTCTGCCCTGTTTCTTTCACAGTCATGGCTGATTTCCCTACTGTGAAGCTATATTAATCTTCTATAATAGAATATTTATTCTACAGCAATAACTGGATATTGATACTCACAAATTAATCCAAGAATTATCTTAGTTGATTTTGACAACTTTCAAAAGACTTGGAAACAGCTTCATATTAGAAGAAAGCAGTTCTATCTGAGATCCTATAAGCGACGGTAATTCTCTGCCAGCTTTTACTGGTAAGGAATGTCTCAGTAATCAGCAATGCAGCAAAAATCACCCACTTTCAAACAAACAGATAAAGGAAAATACACTCCAAGTCCCCTCAAAAAAAAAAAAAGAGAAGCAACTTAAAGCACTAAGACAATCTCTGTAATATTTTCGTAAACATGTATGGGACCTGCATCATTGTTACTGAAGTGAATAGGTAGTTTGATGCTTTGTTTCCTACAGATTTTTTTTTTAAATCAATGCTATTCACATGCCAATCACACAATTTACTAGGAAATTCTTTGAAATTCCATTCTATACTCAATGCTAGATGATTTAAATATGAAGAAGAAACAATATGTTGCTAATTCGAATTAAAATCAATGACTATTTAAGCCCTATGTTTACTCTGAAGCTACAAGTTGGGCACTGTGGGCTAGCCATAGTAGTTGCAAAAGAATGTTAAAAGATTCATGTGGTGTTTTTCCTAAGGAATAAATATTCTAAGTCAGTGTGGCCAGTCAGGCCACAGATCTCAGATATCCTGAAACCTGCTCAAGTGCTACAAGGCACGTTTTTAATATCTTAACTTTAAAATCAATCATAAAATTTTAATGCCTAAATTTAGGAAAGTTCAATTTTAAGGTATTTTATTTGGGAAGGACAAGTTCATTAGTTTCAATCTGTATTTAGTACTGACTTGACTGCCCCTACTCTTGGTAGTGAAAATGCCACGCAAGAAAAAAAGGCCAAGAGTGTTAGCAATCTGCCAGTCAGGAAAGTGAAATTATAAATAGTGGGAGTTACAGAAATAATGTGAGTCATGCTAAGAAACTGTGTGTATCTAAGAGGAGCTATAGACAAGAGCGTATTTGCTTTACCTGTACCTACTGCACAGCAGCCTCATATTTACCATCCCCAACAGGAGCAAGAGTAAATAGCATAACTAAATAAAGGGGTGGGAAAGCAAACTGTAAGGGAATATCTCCTCTCATCCAAAAGCTGTGAAGCTGCATGAGGGTGATGCTCTGCACAATCTAATAAGTCCTTGCTGTGTCTGTGAACAAATGTGCAGTTTTTAATTATTTTTCTTGCTCCATTTGCTGATGAGCATAAGGGCTTGGCCAGGGTGTATCTTAGAAAATGGTAAGTCATCATGCATACTCAGAACTGACATGACTGGCATTTAAGAGATAACTATAAGAAATTAACTCATGTTTCAAATTGAGCATGCAGAAAGGAACCTTTCCGTTACATTTAGCACCACTCTGAAATATACTGTAAAACTTCAGTGTCTGTAACATCATCGAGGCTTATAAAAACTTCATACAAAAATGCCTTTTTTGATTAAGCTATCTTCTCAATTCAGGCACTTTGATTTTTGCAGGGGAAGATTTTTTGTCTTATATTTGTGAAGAAGTTTTTACTTGGTAAAGGGATAAACACATTGGAATGATGGTATATTATAGTCACTTTACCCTCTATTAGAAAAGATGCAAGTAAATAACTAAACAGAGGATAAGCTGAGTTGTCTGTTGTGTGCAATCTGTAGCAGTTCAGTAGTTTCTCATGCCATTAGTCTGGTAACATAATGCTGTGATGGTAGTACCCAAAAATACAAAGTGGAGCTGTGTTCAAAGCCACAATCCTGATATTAATTTCAGTGGGAATCTTATTATAGTCCATATATGAATGTGGTTTGTTATTTCATCTCTTAAAATCTGTCAGGCAGTGCTGTCTCTCTTCAATAAACATTTTTAGATCAGTCTTATTAAATATTTTAGTTGCTTTTATGTAATTTCTTTTGAATCAAGGCATTCCTGTCCTAAATGGAGAATGGAAAGTAGCCTAGCAGTGAAATCTTTTCACTTGCTACTCAGATTTTTTCTCTAAATTTACATTAGCACAATAAGAATATAAAATGCAGATTTTTAAATCCAGAATGGATAAGAGTGTGGTAAAAAAATAATTAGAAGTGTGAATAGCTATTGTAAAAATCAAGAGTTGACAAAAGAACCTACATTACACGAAAGAGAGAAGCAGTTAAAAAAATGATCAGATTATTAAAAGAGCTTAACGCAGCTTTAAGCTTCATCAAACGAGATCTTCCACTCTCTACAAAACCTTTCATTGTGGCTTGTGGCTCTGTTCCTCTTTTTGCTCTTTTCCATTTTCGCTTGTTTTACTTTATCATACTCTAGTCACGCGCTTAATCATCCCTTTGGTATTTTCCTTCTCCCTTGCTTCTCAATCCTCATGGCTGAATCGTGCCTCTGCTTCTGGGAACTTCTCTGTGAGCAGTGCTTCTCAAAGAGCCCATGTATCCTTCCAGAGTCCTGACTGCTGGAGACACAGCTCACTACAGGGCTGCTATTTCAGTTGTTTGTGACCAGCTGTTATCATCTCAAATTTAAAAGAGTGATAAGTTGACTTGAGAAGGGAGTGAGAAGTCACGAAAATGGTGGACATAGCTACTTTCAGAAAGGCTCACTCTGCTGGCCTAGACTTTAAACCTGCAAGTAATTTCATTCATATAACACTTCTATTGATTTCTATGTGTTAGCTGATCAAAAAATACCTTCCTGAACGTGACATAGAAAACTGTTAGCAGCTATTTCACAGAGTGATCAGATGCAACTTCTAGTCAGGAGGGTCTGAAACCACTGACTGCTAAAAGCCGAGAGTGTGCATCCAGAGAAAGGGCATTCAGTTTCTTCACTTTTCTAAAATGTCTCCTACTGACTGTGGGTGAAAGCAGGGCACTACTGTTACATGTTACATGTTACATGGGCTGTGAGTCTGAGCTGGTGTAACTATTCTTGGCTTAATCTCCTAAAGATGTGCAGGTTTGACCAAATCTCGAGTTAGTAAAATTCTTTATATTTGCATTAGAGAAATTAAAACACTTCACATAAACTGAGTTTTTGTCTTGGATTTCTTTGAAAGTATCAATTATGTATAGAGGCTTACAGAATTTAATTCTAGTCTTTAGGAATGACTTATGTAAAAGAGTATCAGCTTCCCAGTCAATAGCTTTGAAAACTGCTCATCAGCAAGGCAGGTAAATTATCAAAACTAATTAACGTATCCCATGTAAGCCTTTGGCTATCAGACTTTTGCTGTCTAAATATGTAATTACATATTGCTATCCCTCTACAGATTATCCCTGCTTTTAACTTTCCAGGTGGTTTTGTTGAAGTATAGATTTGATTTCCCTGTTACATTTTAGAGACTGAAATAATGTCTTCTTTTCCCCCTGAGAAACACTGAAAAGTTTTTTGCTTGCAGTTTCAAGCCCCTCTTGCACTTTGCACTAAGGACTTGGTGAATCTCTTCTGAACAATTCTGGATGGATCCTAGATGTTGGATGTGCTCATGTTGTTTCATTTAGCTTATTCTCTGAAGTAATTTAATGTCCTCTTGTGTGTATGTGCAGCCAGAAGTATGGCTGCTATTACTCTTAGCAATACTGGAGTTTCCTTATTCATTAACATGACTTTATGTACAAGGTGGTAATTTTTTTTTGCACTGGATGCCTGAAATGGGAGTCCTTCTGGTCATCAGTCAGTCACTGTGTAATTTAAGTTTGTATCCTAATGCATATTCAGAAGTGCCAAATAAAGACATTTCATGTTTCCTGACTTCCAACTGCCTGACTTGACAATCTCAATGATTTTATTTTCATTTACATTTTAGAACCTTCTTAGATTTAAAAATGGTTTAATTTTCAAGAAACTTTGCATAAGTAGCACACTTATTAGCTACCATATGCCTCATGCTTAAGAATGACATTTATCCAACCAGTCTAGTTAGACCAGTCATGGGGAGAAGATGGTTAATAATTGGGAATGATGGAGAGGACCTTCAGCAGTAGCTGTACACAGATACTTGAGTGACTTTGAGAGACAATGTACCTATATGACATAGTTTTGCTCTATTTCTCTTATTCTTATTTATTCCTATTGCAGTAGTGCATAAGTGCATTTGGCGAAAGGTCCTGGCTGCTTTTGTTTTACACAATCTGTGTAACACTGCCTAAAACAAAATCACTCGCAGAGAAGTGTAGTGTCTTGTCTGAGGTTACAAAACAAGTGTCTCCTCCGTGAGACACCACCACGCCAGACAAGGCTGTGCAGCTCTGCTCTGGCCCACGGCCCGGTGAGCGGGCAGGAGTCAGAGCACCTGCAGTTGAAGCTGGAAGGGCTCCTCTGCTTCCCAGAGCCACACAGCTGCCTCGTGGCCTGAGAGGCAGCTGTGTGACTGCTCTAGTGACATGCTGGAACAGACCTGCTCAATGAACAAGAATGGAATGAAAAATTACTCTTAGGAATAAAGCATTTAGGACTGAAAAGGATCCCTTGGATCAGTGAAATAATGCAATCAGATATCTCACTGGACTGATTTACGTCTCAATTCTATTTATTGTTGGTTATTTTTATTTTGTGTCCTTATTTTGTATTTTGGAAAGCTTTCTAAATCTTTGTAACTTCAAGGGTTTAAAGCAAACTAAATTTACTTTTTACTATATCAGACAGCACTCCCCTTCCTCACCTAGCTCAATATTCTCAGAATGTTTAAGGTATTTGTCTAGGAAGTAGGAGACCAATATTCGATTCTTACTGTGCACAGATTTAGTGTCTTAACTTAATTTGTCTTTTCTACATCACTGATCAGTGCTCAAGATAAAAGACTATTAGCTCTTTTCTCTACTCTTATAAGAATATCACTCAACTTGAGAAGTGTTTTCAGGAACTGAGGATTTTTCCATATAAAATATCTATGTGATCAAGTTGTTCCTAGCCAATATTAATTCTAAAGCAATGTATACAGAGTAGAAAAAAATATTGAAGAGTGTTACCAGGCTGACAACAGTGCCCTGTGCTGTCTGATACATGGATAATAAATTCTGTCATTCAGTGATCTTCTCCAAATATAACTGAATTTTTTTCAGAGCAAGGCAAAAAGTACCTCCATCATTTATGTATCTGCTAAAGTTTGAATTCTGCAGAAAACTGTGAAGAGAACATTTCAAAGGAAATGGCAAGCATTTTGTAGTGGAAATTAATACATGACACAATAAGGTTTGTTGCTTTTTCCTTTCCAGTGTATCTTGGAATACACAGAAAGATAGCATTCCATATAGCTAATACTTATATTTGTGAAATTGCCCACTTAAATGAATTGAGTTACCTCTCATGGTTAAAGTTAGTTGCACGTTTGGGATCACACACTCTCAGTGCTACTTCAGCTTCCTCAACATCAGCGTGCACCTTTTTCTTAACTCCCCCCAGACTTTTCTTGCATCAGAATTCCTCTCCTGGACATCATGACTGATACCTCAGAATCCTCCATCCCTTTTTATCTTTTCAAGCAGTTTTGCTGGTAATTTGACAGGTCTAATTTACACTCCTATTTCTCTTGGGCAGGATGTATCACTATCAAGAAATCCTTGTTCCTCACATATTCAGTGTAGTGTCTTGGGGAGTGTAGTCTTGTAGTTCTGTCATGGGAACTTGCAGTGTTTCCATAATCTTTTTAATCAGATTTTCCATAATCTTTACCCTCTATTCCTCTTGTAGAAATATCCTCTCCTATCTGAAATATCCTCTCCTATATATAAATACTGCATGTGGGATGGTGTTTCTGCTGCATATCACGTTGCATCCACCACCTGTAAAAGTGTGGGGATGGCATAGATATTGGCTTGAAGCGCTGCAGTGGAGCAGGTGTAGTGACCTCTTGTGCTTATGGTACGGGACATGGTCTAGGAACAATACAACACTCTGGGCTATAGGGTAGAACTTCACTGATTCAGGCTAGAAGTGCTACTGTGAGTATCTGAAGTTGATTCCTAAATGTTGCTGGTGAGGAACCAATACTCCTCACCCCACACTCCTCTCAACTGCCTATTGTTGCTCATGGAAGCTTGAAATGAAGAAGTCTATAGTTGTGGCTGACAGAGCAAAAGAAGGTATTTTCCAGAACTGGTTACCAGTGATTGCTGCCCATTGGTCAGCAAAGAGAAAGATCTTCCTACCCTGAAATTTCATCCAAGAATCCCTGCCTCAAATCATCAACTTCTTGAAAGAAGAAAACAGTTACTATTCTATAGAAACAAAAGGAATACAAGTAGAGATAAAACAGGGGTAAAGAAAGAAGGGGAATAAGAGATGTTTTGCTTTTTCTAACAAAAGAAATTAAGGCAATAGCAATGAAGGAGTCATACAGAGAAGACAACGCTGTTACGAGCAGAATAGTCAGATAAATTTCCAAGCTCCATGTGGCCTGTGCTGATTAGGCAGGTTTAATAACTGACCAGTCAGCACTTTTTCATTCCGTGTTCTACATCCTCCTCTTCTCTCCATGCAGAAACTGCCATTACAGGCAATGCAACAAGTACAGCTGTGTTCCACTTATCTTTTCTATATGTTACACACATTAAATAGTGCCAGAGGACAGCTCATGAATATAACATTTTCCACTGCTTTTAGCTTGTCCTTGTACTGCAGCCTAAGAAAAGAGGAGTTTTACAGTACACTTGGAAGGTTAACAAACCTGAGCTTTCACAAACCCTGAGGGTACTCCCAAACTCAGCCCCCCATCACAAAAAAAAGCCTTTTCACTTATACCATAAAACCACAATTGAACATCCCTGCAGATCTTGACTGCAGTAAGATTTCACAGGGACAGAAGCAATTTCTCAGGTAATACGGTCTCAAACCACACAAGGCATTGGTGGTTGCAGCCAGCATTTGGCTCCCACCTAGAAACCTATTGTATTTTCATTACGGTATAGAGGAGATCCAGGTGCTTCCTTTCATTTTATTTGAAGTTTTGAATTTAGGGCACAAGGGTCTTGCTATAAACTCTGAAATGTGCCTATTTGCTTGTGACAGGCTGTGCTTGTGTAAGAGTTCCTTCCCATGGGGAAGCAGTAAAGCAGAGTATTGGGATAGCATAAAATACCGCCAGGTATTTATCAGCCTTTTCATTCCGAGCTGCCATTTCAAGTGATGTTTTATAGTCCTACCTTCTCTTCTGTGCTTCTCCTATTTTATCCTGCTGCTTTGGCTGTGGATCTTGGAGAGGGACCGATGTTGAACTTCTCCTCCTACAGGGCTGTTTGGTCAGACCAGGAGGTCTCAGTTGAAGGCAATATCCCCAGCTTGGTGGCCAAGACACTGAATAATGAATTTTCTGCTGAACCTGAAGTCTCAAGTGTACCATGCTTTGGACTCAACCTATGGCTTTCTGAGGCCAGTGGACAGTCTTCCACTGATTAGGATGACCTCTGGATGTGGCCCAGATCCATCAACCTGATCTAGCTGAAGATGTTCCTGCTCACTGCAGGGGGCTGGCATAGAGGATCTTTCAAGGTCCCTTCCAACCAAACTGTTCTGTGATTCTATTATGTAGCTATGTTTTCATAAGCAGATAATTACAGGTTAAGTATTCACAATTAAATGACAACCTAACAGGCCAAATTATTCTCTGGGGTAATTCTGTTGTTTTTCAGTTGAGTTATATCAATAAATGATTTGACCCAATATTTTGCTTATAGGAGGGCTTATGAAATGCTAATTATGTTGGTCAAATTAGGGAAAACCAAACAGACTTCAGCTTTGTTTGTATGGTTAAGCAATGTAATTATGAATGTTGGAATTGACAGCTAGGCTTAATGTGGAATACTGAGCTCTGACTAAAAATGTATAAGTAAAACACTTTGTTGGGAGTACATACTGTACGAAAACTGGAACATGTTTTTGGACAGCATCCCTGGCTTTGCAAATCAGATGCTAAGATTCAGCAAAGATGAGTCTTGAAGGTAAGGAACGCTTTAGCAGAGGAAAATCATAGTATGGTTGTTAGTCATGGGTTGCATTGCCCTGTGAATGAAGGTTCAGCTGCAATAATTTAAAATTAACAGTTTTATTTAAACTGTCTTTAATTCACTGTAGTAAAGCAATGTTAATTTGCTGTATGAATGACTCTAATCTGAATAAAATTGCCCATGTTAAAGGGGGAGCTGTAACTGTGATTGATTTATTTTGTATTGCCCAGTTTGGTCAAAACCAAATCCTGACACCACATCCTAAGACATACCTATAGAAGAGGAGATCCCACACAGAAACAGAATTTAACAGCATCTTACATAACCAGATCACATTATCTAAGTTCCTATCCCTTTTAAAACTCTTTTGTCAACACTCAGTGGAGAGCATGGTATATGATACAGTATATATACTAACATTACATGGTTATTTAGCAAAATATTTAAAAATAAATCACTATATGCGTTTCAAAGGAATTCTCTCAATAGGGCAAAGCATAATTTTCAAACTGTCAGTGCTTGATTGCAGGTTTACATTGAGATGGTTTTGAAATTACTAGAAATACCAAGAAGGCAGTAATAGCTAGCTACATGAAGATCTAGATAGGAAATCTAAAGTGGAATGCCAAAAGTGAAAATGTTTACTCTCTTGGTTCTTCTGTTCTTATAAAAATGGGAACGAGAGCATTTAACAGAAGCAGAGGTGCTGCACTAGATTTTGCCATCCAGCTGAATAATTGTGGTTTATGCTGATGTATGGCTGTGCTGTAAAAATCCCTACAACACTCAGAAGAATTTCTAGTGAAGATGAATTATGTGACTGCTCTTCTGGCTAATACCCATTAAACAGAGTAACCACATTTCTCCTTACAGATTCTGATATACCCCTCATAGGTAAGCAGTTCTTATATTCACCCACCGAGCCTCCTACTCACTATAATACACCTTTAGCTCACTGTCGAAAATATCTCTGGAGCTGAAGTGATTTATTTTTGGTCAGAAGGTATTAAGAAACAATTGGGAGTCTTTTGTTTTTATTACACAATTTTTGTGTAATAAAACCAGAGTGGGGGAGAAAGATTAAAATACTAACCTTTGTCTCTTTTGTGAACAGAGAATTTTGTGAATTTAAAGTTTTAGAGCATCCTTGTCTCATGGCATTATTACAATAATAATAGTAACAATAGTAATAGTTAATTTTGATTTATTTCATTTGAACCTTCAGTGACAAGGCAATGTAATCCATGACTAACAGCCATATTACAATTATTATTATTGTTAGTGTTATTATTGTTCCTATGGAGAGTATTTCAAGGACTGTATTACCATACCAGAAAAAGGCTTGTGTTGTTTTTCTTCAACAGATGAAGGCAATCATATATATATATATATTATACAGACAGAGGAGTAGCAATAAGAAACAGGCTTTTATAGTCCTATGAAGTTTCTGGCCATGAGTCCTTGCTTAAGACTGGTGACACAGTTACGGAATTAATAGTATCTCTGTCCCATTTCTGGTCCCTCTGGAATGAGTCCTCCAGGTGTCAAGTCTGATGCCTAGTCCTGCGTCTGGATGTAAGCTCAGCCTTTAACCTACATTGTGACCAGAATCTAGGTGCCATTCCAGCTCTTACTCAGGTTATTCAGCTTTTAATCAAGTTGTCTGTATGAAGGCTCCAGCTTCTCCATTTTGCTGTTCTCTAGCTACTATGTAGGCAGCATTTATCCAGTGAGACAGATCATTAGAGGAAAGTACTTTAAAGCCTCAGCCAATTTACATGTTTATCTGGTTGTCCATTGTCTTATGCTGCCCTGTGCAGATAAGTCAGTGACTTCTTTTTTCAAGGGATCAAGGCAAATAATTTAAAGAAAGTTAATTATTTTTAGTGAACAGTTCCAAACATTTTATGTCATTTCTCAGTGATTTTGCTTTCTCCTCCTCTCTCAGTACCGTCACTGCTTCTTACCTCTGGGCTTGGGTTCCTTTGGAGCTAGTCAGCCCTGCTCATTCCTGACACCTTCCTCCTCTCAAGACCTCTGCCACTGCCTCCGCAGTGCCAGTCCCTCCTGAGACCCAGCCTGGGAAACTCCATTTCCCACTTTTATTCCTGGCACAGCTGGGACTGAACTTAGTTCAGATAGTGGTTGTCCATTCAAAAGCTTACATTTTGTACCAAATGTCTCTGTTCCCAACCAGCTGGCCCAAGAGTGCACTGATAAGGTGATGGCGCAGCAGTCTGCTCATTTGATATCAAAAGCTTTTGGCTGCTGCTTGGTGTCTGTGGGACAATTAACTGGAAGTGTTTATTGCTCTCTGATAGTCCAACTTATCAAAGCTATAGTTTGGGCAGGAGTCAATGTCCCCCTTGGATTGTGCCTGCATTTACCACCAATGAGTCTGATATCACAGCACAGAATCGGACTGTTTGGTTGGGGAAATTCAATATTATTTCATTATTGCAACCATCTGCTTCAAAGAAAAGTGGTAACTCATTGCTGTACTTCTGAAAGAGTCCATTTTCAATTTTTTGGACTCATAAATGCATCAGTTTTACAATTTCACTATGAACTGCAGTTTCTTTTCTCCAGGAAGGATTGGTGCTATTTTTTTGTATGTTGTTTTAAGCTGTTTCTTAAAGTCAGCAAGAAACTGGTGCAAGTGTCATCTTTCAGTTGCCACTTAAGTCACAGGCTAAGGTACAGGAGGACAAGCTTCAACTGATCTAGATGTTATAAGGCAATTCCCCAGCAAACTGGCACTGCAGTGCAGTGCTTAAAATCCCTTTCAGCAACAATATGAAAGTCTCAGGGGTGCCATGGCATTGCAAAAATGCTGGTAAAAGGATAAAGTTCCTCGGTGTTTTGTTCTCTCTTCTTTGTTCCTTGCAGCTCCTGGTAGCTTGTAGAAATTAATAGGCTGGAATTGAGTGTATTGCTCCTTATTCTGTTGATGCAGAGAGATTTGTGTCCTTTCTTTCCCAAATCTCTTTGAAGAGATAAAGCAGGAAAAACCCACACTTTAGTGGGCTGGCTAGATTCAAATACCAGCCACTGTTGGCCTTTCACTGGTGTTCAGCAGCCTTTGCAAGATTGTTTTGGGAGCCCCTCCAACACACAAATTTGCAATCTGCTGATACATATGCCGTGGAGTTGAAAGTGTTTTTCGTTTATCAAGAACCTCTCAGAGCATCCTTATGCTTCCTGCATTGATTCAGGCTTTTGTCAGAGCTACCCCTTACATTTCATCAGTCTCCAGCAGCCAAGATGAGGCATTGCTACCACTAGATACCAAATTCATTCTACAGATGAGCTTGCTGCATGGAGATATGAAATATTTTACTACTTTCATAATTACAGTGTCAAAAAATTACTGTAAAAAAACTTGTCATTATATCTAACCCAGACTGAAATGTAAATACAAGGTCATGGTACTACTCATCTACTTGCACTTCAGTACTATTAAAACATTGTCTTAAATGAAGCATTTCCAAACCATACCAAGGGCATGGCCTCCTTAAGGTCCAGAAGACAAAACCTCTGTGGTGGTTATTAAAACCTCAGCTGCTTTAAGAGTTAAAAGTCAGTCTCATTTTTCTCTCGGACAAGAAAAATAAGATGGTGTAAAGAAGTTTCTATTTCAAAACCCCCTTCCTCATCTTCACTTCTCTTTCATTGCAAATGGGGACCATCTTTGTATTTTTTTACAGAGTGTGTTAGAATTATGGTTTTGGGTGGAGAGCATACCCATTGCAGGCAGAAATCTACACAAGAAAAGGTTGCTCTTTCTCTCTTTCTCTTATTTTTTTTTAAAAGACTTGCATTCATTTGCTTTCCTGAATAAATGGTCCCAGATATGACTTAGCAGTTGTACTGTATCAGTAATATGTAATTAAAGTCCTCCATTGAATGTTTTACATCTGAATAAAACAATACTAATTCTTACAAAGTACTACCAAATACATTAATACTGAACCCTGAACTAAATAGACATTTTAAAGTTTTGTTCCAGACCTGAGAGGTGCTGAGACAACAAATACAAGTTTATAGCTACAAGGATGAGCATCTTCCCTGATGCAAAGGGATCTTTCACAATGAAAGAAAATAGTTGCCAAAAATATATTGAACATTTGTGAAATTCATATTAGCAAGGAAAGCCTAAACTTGTAAATTCTTATATCCTCTAAGTATCTCATCTACAGAAAAGATTGTGTATGAAAAGATTAATTCTATTAATGGAAAGGAAAGATTGCAATGACTTGACATTGTAAAATACATTGTACTTGCTTTATTATTATTAAATTTTACATTGTTATGGAAGTATCCTCTGCAGTAAATTTGTTGTAAAGAAACGTTTTCAGACAAAAAATGGTGGCTGCCCAGCATTCCCACATGCAGCAGTGTTGCAAGCTCAAGGGACCTCAATTGTGAGCAATAAAAATGTGCCTTAAAGTTTCCAAGATGCTTACTAGCTCTTTTTCTAAGCTTTTCTTCAATAAATCAATCGAAGTGTAAGATGGTTACTTGAGCAAATGAGAAGGTAATGACTCAGTTTCACTGTATTCCTAAGAAAAAGATTATTTTGTCAACAATTAGCAGTTTATAGTCAATTTGTTTGTCACACCAGCATACTACTTCTTTCCAGTTTGGATAACCTTTGCTACCTGACACCTCTTTAGCCCTTGGTAGATGAATATGCATAAACAGATGTAGTGCTCTGTAAACAGGATTGGAAAATATCTTCTGCCTTCCCTATTAGCAGTGAGGGCCCCTTTCATCCCTTTTGCTACTGCAAGTTATCAAATAGACAGAAAACTTCAGTTCACAAAGGCAAACATCACTGTTCCCTATTTATACTTGTCCTTTCTGACACACATTACCAAAAACACCCAGAAAGAACCTTTGATTTGTAGCTACACTTCTGCTTGAGCCAAAGTCCAAAATAATGCCCAAATTACTCTCTACTTTGAAAACAAGGCCCCAGACAGCCATGTAAAAAAATGAGCTTAAAACTGTCAGTAATCCTTACGTTAAACCTGATAGTTGTAAAATCCAGTTTAAGGATGAGATGTTTTGCATTATCTTTTAATCTCCTGTATTTTCAACCTCAACATTTCTCATGCTTTGTGTTTCAAAGAATAGTAAGCAATTAAGTAATGTATTAGCTTAAAGTAACATAAAAACATCAAATTGGTGCATGTTTTAGTGTTCAGTTCTTAGATGCATTGGTTGTATTTGAGTTACTACATATTCTTTGTCTTCAAAGAAAACTTGAAACAAGTGACCCTCTAAATTTACATCTATATTTTCCTGAATCAGCAGGGAGTTTAGCATCAAGGAAAGAATATACACAGGACTATGTGCTCTCTTTGACTCGTAGGTTTGTGCAAAAGCTTTGATATAACAACTGTGTGGAGGAATTCACTGAGATCTTGGCAGTTTGAAGGAATAAGAAAGTTCAGGATGAAGAACTGGCCATGCATATGTCTATGAGAAATCATTCTTTATAATCTTGTTGAATTTTCCTAGTTTTTGACCCAAATATTAATAAGTTAACAGTCAAGGTAAAACTGGCCGTATTCTCCATTACACAAAGGAACTGTGTGCTATTCAGATAACAGAAATTACCACACTCACTTTAAGGCACCTTTACCCATGAAGCACTTTGAGAGACTTCAGAGAAACAGCTGTGAAAGACATGCACACTCCCATCCCCAGCACTGCAGTGCCTCTTTTTTGGTCCTGTCTCCCAAAAGTAGAGTCTCCAGTCCTGAGAAGGAGCCCATAGAAACTTTACACATCACCTGGGGTGAGAAAACAGCATTTCAGAATTGGACGCTAAGTAGCATGGTGAAACAAATAGCTCTTCAAGTACCTCAGTGTGAAGCCATGTAGAACTAGCCAAAGGGGATGCTCAGCGTCCTAAATAGATGTGACCTACATTTCAGACCTTTGCAAGATTTAGATACATATGGCAGGGACCTCCCTTTGCTCTGGATTTGAAAATATTAACTTCTCATATGGTATGATTACACCTTTTCTCTTTTATTCTGAAGTTTTATTTTGAAGCAAAACTATCATCCTGCTCTGATTGCTGGTCCTGTTCTGAATACTGAAACATTCACAAAAGGTGTCATCTTGTCTTTATTTTTCCCTCATGCCTGAAATTGGTGATTGGTCTCAGCTACTTTCTGTGCTGAGGGTCAGGAGGAGCTGAGAAGCCCCACTAAATAACGCCAGTTTAAATAAACTAACCCAGTTAATGCAATCCTGTAAAAATAAATCAAATTTATAATTTAAAACAATAAATAATGATATAAACAATAATATAAATAAAAGCATTTAAAAATTTAGTGAGGAATTATTAGTTCTGCTAACATTGCTCCTCGTGCTCCAAGCATGTCTCCAGCAGTGGTGGGACAGAGGTAAAAGAAAAGGCTTCCACAGGTGGGAGACATTCCTGCCAGTACATGGGGAGCAGGAAAAAGCTGTTCTTGTCCTGCACCCCCCTTTCTGTGGGAGGCTGCAGAAAAAGCGGGGTCAGCTGTGGTTTGGAACTGCAGCCGCCTGGGGCTGGATTTTCTCACTCATTTGCACAGAAGCAGCCTGAGGAGAGTGTGAAATGATGCCTATGAGACCAGAGGAGTGATGAGATGCTGTAACCTAAGGGCAGCCAGGTGCTAAATGAGCTTCTGACCTCCTCTCCACCACCCTTTCAGCCTGTCAGCCCCACTTTCTCTACACTTAGGTGCATTTTCTGTAGTGATTTGACCTAAAATCCAGTATTTCAGCCCAGCAGAGAAGTCATGCAGGATCTGGAGGGGGTTCAGGTGAGGGATTGGTTGCTGCCACCTGACAGAGGGGTCACACCTACCCTGTTCTCAAGCCTGCGGGTCTCTGCACTTGGTGTTGCAAGTGTAGGGCAGGCAGTGCTCCCCCCACTTCTGGATTGTCCTCCAGTTTCAAAGCTGTAGTTTCTGTACTTCTGAGCTTGCCTTGGGCTTCCTTCCCCAATGCTGGTATACATGGGTCTGTGGGCAGCACAGTTGGTTAATGCTGCTTTTATGATTTTCTACCCTTTGGGGTAGAACATTGCTATTAGGCATCAAATCCTTTGATATGTGTGTTTGATTTTTGTCACTTTGAGACAAAATTCTGAGCAATCTGAATTGTCAGTTTATCCTTTAATCCTGGTAGCTCAGGTAAGCTGATACCTTTTCTCTGTGAACCAACAGAGCAAAGCAATGGGGAAATAAACATTAATCAAGAATTTAGACCACCCTGGATAGACTAAAAGTGGTGGGAAGCATGGATGAATTCTCCAACATCATACAAACTGAGCTGGTATCTACAAACAGTGTTTATTAGGGTGAGAGAAGATGAGCTGCAATTCAGTGTTGAGTTCTGACAGGCAAGTCAAACTAACATTTAATTTCTAAAGGGTATGGAAAAGAGTATTTTACTGGTTTCCGAATAGGAATTAACATGTTTTAGTTTGACTTGATTTCATTCTGCTAAAGTAAAAGTGTCCTGCTTCTACTGTAAATCAAACCAAAGAGCTTGGCTAGGATTTAAATGCCTACATATCTAACATGAGTGTTTTTGGCTGTGTCTACACTGTTGTGTGCTGCTCTTAGGAGTAGATCAAGACTATCATTGTTGCACATCCACAGCAGGAGCCTGAAACCTGCTCTGGTGCAGTATTTTGGGATGAAAGAACATAAATGAAATTTATTGTAAGATATATGTATATATATATATATATGTATATATATAACTCCCCCATCTCTCAGGGTGCCCTTACTTCAGGAGTGACTGGTTCCCGATCTTCAGTGCTTATATTTGCCTTTGGGGCCATGTGGTTGAGAAGACAACTCAGTCTACTTTCTTGTACAAGTTTCTGAGTTCTTTTGTATGTTCTTAAAGGGTGTTCAGCTAATACTCACATCATCCAGACCCCATGGTACTGATCCTCCTGCCAGCACTGTGAGCTGAGGGAATGCTATCCCAGCAAAATCAAGGCAGAGAAGACTGAGGTGGGCTTCGGGTTTGCTAAGATGCTGATGACAATTCAGTAATGGTGCCCCCTGAGTTTAGCCCTGCACTGCATTTGGAGCATTTTGAGGTGCTCCCAGTAAATGGAAGTACAGATTTAAAAGGCAGCTCTGTCCTTCGGGTAGCTCTCTTTACAAAGGATATATGTAAAGCACTAAATCTTCCAAGAACTGTAGGCAGGAGATAGATGTACAATCCCAAAATGTTTCTGTTGGTAAGGCTCCACCTGTTCCTGTATTGAAGTGGTCCTATTTACAGGGAGAATTAATTCTCTGGAACCCACATTTTGCCACTACCAAGTGGAATTTCTCTGGGCATTTTTTGAAAGAGACATTTGCAGTTTTTGAAAGAAATACGAGTATTTCCTAATGCAGCTCTGGGGCTCATGGATTCAATCCCCAATTTAAAAGAAGTTCCTTCCCACTGTTTTCTCAAAAGTTCTTGAATTCCAGAGGGGAAAAAAAAAAAATTCAGCCATTTCCATAATCCTCAATTATTTGCTCTAATATGCTGGCTTATGTGGCACCTACCCTTACGTATCTCAAATTTCTTTGGACGTGGTTTAGGAAGCCTAACTGCTGGATCTTGGATGTTGTTGATTTGGACTGTCTGGACCATGACTTGGAGTAGAAGTACTGCATTGCTTAACACTGTGGAGTAAAGCCAAAGCGTGAATTCCTTGAATGCTGCACAAATACTGGCAATTTATTTCCGAGCTGTCTGTGTGATGTAAGGCCTTGCTGTGTCCATGGGTCTGCTCTGTGGGGCACACACATATGGGGTCAGCTCTACGGGTCTTATGCATGTCAGATGTCTCAGATTCACTGTGAATATACCATATATTTAGTTTTATCATCTGGGTTTCTGTTTAAGAATTTCCAAACAGAAGTTAAAACATCTTTCCCAAAAGATGCACCTTTATCCTTTATTTATTTATTTATATTTCTTGGGTTGTGTAGAGGATTCAGCATAGTAATATGTTGCATTTTCTACTCGACTTCTTTCCTGTATTGCCATGCTGATTATCCTATATTGCTATGCTGGTTTTCCTAAACAAGCTCAGATCTTTCTTTAGTCTGTTACCATATATGTCTTTCCAGTAAATAATGTCCATCCTACCTGGTGAATGAATGACTAGATGATTCAGTTATAGCATACATACAGTATTTTGCATGTAAATCTATGTACAGTATTTTGCATGTAAAAAGAAAAGGGATTGTTAATAAACATTTGCAGTCTATGATGGCAAAGTTGAATATATGAAAAAGTTTTTCCATAGTATGGTTGTTAACATGCTGCATGTGTCCTCGTCTTCCTTATTTCATGCAACATTGCTATGCTTAATTAAATTAAAAGCTTCTTGGAGCCATGATTTTATTTTTGCTTTATGAGCACACTGCAAGAACTTAAAACCTGTTCCCTTCTGTTTGGTTGGTTTCTTTCTTTCTTTCTGTCTTTCTCTCTCGCTTTCTTTCTCTTTGTCTTTCTTTCTCTTTCTCTCTCTCTCTTTCTCTTTCTTCCTCTCTCTCTTTGTCTTTCTTTCTTTCTCTCTTTTTTCTTTCTCTTTCTTTCTCTCTCTTTCTCTCTCTTTTCTCTTTCTCTTTCTTTCTCTCTCTTTCTTT